>JAQIWN010002720.1:0-14931 GCA_034699025.1 Entomobrya cf. arborea Gr-Col-00668 | reverse complement strand
ATATGCAGAGTAGTTGATGCTGTAATCTTAAAAGCAACAAACAAAACATTCTTCTCTCTTGCCATTGCACTTGTTTAAATTTATTTTCGGGGAGGTGGTGTGTGGGTTGGCGGTACAATGGCAGCAGCAGCAGTTGCTCGCTTTTCTTTCTCTCTGCAACAAAAACTTCTATGTTACCACTTCGTTTACTCTTCGTTCTCTCTCTCTCCCTTTCTCTGTCTTTTCCAGGTTATTTTCCTTTTAAAGTGGAATACAATTGGAATGGAGTACTATTTTGTGGTCTCCTTGCTGTGAAACATTGCTAACATTTTCCATCCCGTCATCATCATATCTCAAAAGGTTTTTCCCGGAAAACTAATGTGCTCATTCAAACTGTTTCTCTCTCTCTCTTGATTCTCTTGTAAAACACTCAGCTCATGTACATGCTCTCATGTTCAAAAATAGGTACTGGGTAAAGCTTGTATATTTTGAAAATGTGAAAGTTTTAGTTTGTTCAAGCGAAAGAGTACTTTTCTCTCGTGCTCTGCTTGGCGTCGCATATTATGCATTGCTTACATTCTTTTACACACAAGCCAGCATTTTTTTCTTTATATTTTACACTGAACAAATATTTCCCTTTTCCCCATCTTACTGTTTCTTTTCTACTTATTATTCTTCCTCCCTATTACACAATTGTACATACATAACGTCGGTGGTAACGCGCAGTTAGAATGTACATGATATGCACATATTAGCATAGAAGTTACCCATCTAGAAACGGTATGAATGGAGTAAGTTAATGTACCGTGATGGGAATATAGTGAACTTTGCTGAAGAAAATAATGGGACTTTGTGTGACATGTATCTAAATGTATGACTATGATACGCCTGGGCTTGGGTGGTTGGCAGCAGAAAACAGTTGTGCTAGCTACTACCAAACTGGTACCAGATTCCTCTATCTGTAGATATTTTGGTGGAGAAGAAAGCAATGGAAAGTGGAAACACAGGAAGCCAACAAAAAGGGAAAATCTATTATTTATTCTGACAGTGCACCGGGCATTTTCTCATTCTGGATCCTAGCAGGGGGTTCGTCTCCGCCGTTAACTCTACGTATTTTTCTTCCACTCAGCCAACTTTCCTTTCTTTTTTCGTTTTTCCTCTAACGACATCATGGTCTGTTGTTTCTTCTAAAAATTCTTTCCTCTGCTGCTCCGACTACCGTACAACAACAGAATGATAATAATTCTATGTGAATAAAGATCGACGACAATCATGCTATAGAAGTGTTTATACAACGTCATTTTTAGTCGTTGCTGAAACTTCGAGTTGCTCTATAATACCCGATTCAGTTGCAGTGATACGGCTGTGTTCCCCTAATATGTATGTATTCCCAAAAGACTCCGGACGCTATTCTGCATCTACATAATCCACCATTCAATGCCAAAAAATGAAGTAGAAATAATAAAAAATTCTTTTCTTGAAAGAGACATTCTCAAACAAAACTCAATAGAAGAAAACGTATTCATACAATTGTAGAATGTACACTCAACTTGGTCAACACAGCCAAGTTCTCTTTTTAATTTACATATTCACTTTAGATAGTTGAACAAGTAGAACAAGTAAAAGAAAGAGCATGTTATAAGTTTTACTTTTCCTTCTAAATGTCTTCTTTTTTTGGAAAATAAGTTGAGAAAGAAATATTGTTGAGGAAGGAAGCTACAAAAAGCAATTTCCAAACTTTGTGTGTTTTTCAAAATAAAAAGGTATACTATTTTTTGAGAAATACAGACGATAACGGATGAAGAGAGTATAGAAGATTGAAGCAACATCAACATCAGCCTTAATCCTAAAAGATTTAGGTGCCTACTGCTGCACCAGGCTAAAAAAAACTGCTACGTAAAAGTAAAGTAACAAAAGAAAAGGGAGATGGAGGAAAAAACACCAACGACAGCAGTAGTAGTGGTAAATTTATTATGGCCATTTTCAGCTTAGGTCTCAAGAAAAAAAGGAGAAAACTTACGGACATCTCTCTCCTTCCTTGCTCAAGTCACCATAAACTCCGTCGGCGTTTTTAAGTAAATGCTACTGCTGAACATAGAAAGTGGGAGAAGGGAGCTTATATAAAACTCTAAGCTTTTAAGCATCCATATAGAGCTTTAAATATCCAAAGAAAAAAAATACACGGGGTAAAAAAACTAACAAGAAAAGTGTTTCTTTCTTCTTTTTTTGGATGCTTCGCTCGATCACCGCCTATCCAGTCATTATCTCGTCTTTGAAGACATGAAGCAAGGAAGAAAAAAATCCAATGGAATAAAATGTTATATTTCTTCTTCTCATGCACAAAAACTTAGATCTCTCTTTATATAATACAAATGTGCAAACAATGTGTATATTATATACTTATATGCGATATAAGTATGGTTTAGTGGAGATACAACGGTGTGTTGGGATTACGGTCTAGTAGCATTTTCGAAAAGAAAAACTTTTAGCCTAGCCAACGAATGAAAGAACGTTTCATCCTATTAAAACTTCTGGTTATTCTGGTATGCTTGTGTCGGTTGCATGCACTCTTTGCTTGCTTAACGGCTGGAACAGCTTGAAAAAAGAAAAGAATGAAAAGAGCCATTCACTTAAGGGAGAAAGTCCATTAGAGAGAAAGAAAACCAATTCCATACTTCAACCAAGTTACTTACTCTACTTTTTTTCTTTTCTTATTCTTCTCTCAATCTACCAACCAGGATATGAACGAGTGAATGTTTTTTTTTCTTTCTTTTCTTTAGAAATACTTTTCTCAATATTCCGTTATGGCATGACATGATAGAAAAAGGGGGATAATGCCGTTTGTTGGTGATGTTGTATGTATACTGTCCCAAAGCAAATATGGTCTGCGGAAAGTGCCTATATAAACATCCAGAAAAAGGCACTGAAAGAATTGTTCGTTCGTGCATTGAAACTCTATTCACTAGAAAGCCATTAATGAACAATAGAAAAAGTAGATATTGCTTTTCTCCATTAATTTCTCTTTAAGTGCACAAACTGTATGTGAGTTGGGTGGTATGGTGAGGTGACTGAATGAGCACCAATAGCAGCTACAATGCTTTCAGTAAACAAAATAGTAAATATTCTTAAAAAACGACTAACTAGTGAGTAGAGAGCTTTGTATGTAAGTTTTCATACCATACTATACTACAAACTCATACATATATGTATGTGACTGTAACGAGCAACACGATAGATTATGCAAGTACTGAAACAAATCTTAAAACTAAACATAACCTGTATTCAGCTTTTAAAAATATTTTCCCACTTCGAATTACAGAAATCCGTATCTAAATAAATGAACGTCCTTCAATAATCCAATAAATGTATAATTTCAGTACAGAAACTAACCTTTCGTCGGATGCAGTCGATTTCCATATTTACGAAGAAATTACAGACCTCAGTTTGAGTTGAAGGTAACGAAATACTCTTTACCGTTACTTATTATTAAGAATGATCAGAACGTTTGTTCATTAAAGATGCGAGTGGTCTTACCCAATAAGTAGAGATACAAACATCAAATAAATATTATATTTACTATTTACATTGCTCCCCAAATGGGTAATGTTCGCAATCTCTGACGTCGTAATAATCTTTTAATATGTTTGAGGAGAATCATGCATTTTATCCGTATGTGTTTTGAGGGCAAATATTCTTATGTAATGAAATGCGAGTAAGGGTGAAGTGCAACAATACGCATTAAACTGTCATAAATTGCTTTCGAACGTGCGATTATTGCTCTTTGAGCTGTCGAAAAGAAATTACTTTTTTTTGGTGGACGCAGCAGAGACAAAAGAGAGTGGGATTTTTTGTTTGATCGTGATTAGGTCTTAATGATGCTAAAGATCATGCTAAAGTCCTTCAAGTTTTCACGCTAGTCTTTACGTCTTCACACTCACACTGTTTTGATAGTTAGACCTTTTGTGGCCCTCATCGCATATTTACGTTTTTCTAAAATACATTGTAGTGAATTGTGATCATGATGAGCACGAAATTTTGGAAGATTTTGATTTTACACGCATATTACATGAGAGAACGTCAAGAAAGAGATGCATTTACTTAATGAATGACTCGGCGTGATAATCATGGCAGTTGATCTCTGCAGAAAATTACTTTTGTGAGCACACATAAGAATGTGTCAGACAAAGAGGGGATGCGGATGGTGTCTTAAATTAAGGATCTTCTGCAAACAAGTAATTATTCCGTGAACGAACAACGACGAGAAGCAACTGCACCTAAAATGCCACCTCCAACCTCGTTTGTTTTTTGGTTGTTGTTAGTAGCTGGTAGTCATGTCGTATTTCTCGCTGTTTTCCCAAGCGATTTTATCTCCACATCGCATCGCAAAGCAGGATTACCGGGGGGTAGGGGAAGAGAAGGAATTTTCAGTTTCCGGGATTACATTACTGCATCTCTGTAGTCCAAACGAGCAAGAAAAAGAAGGGGGATAAAATTCATACGGTTGATCAGGCTTCAGTTCAGTAAGGATAAGAAAGGAAAACGTGAACACAAAATGAAACAAAGATAATATATAACAATGTCTAATGCGTTTTCTTTGCTGGTAGTACAGCATAACTTCACTTTGCAATCCACAAAGAATGATATCCAAATTAATGGATTAAAAAAATATGGAATGCTTCTTGGCTGGATGCAAAATTCGTAAATATTTAAACTGTAAGACTTCTATATATTTTTATACATCAAAAACTGAAAACATTATATAATGATGCCTTGCATTCATGTGCATTGTAACATCGTACCAGTATCATTGATGATGAAATGCAAGTGAACGTTTTTCGAAATCAAGCAATCTTGCTGGTATGGCCATAGACTTCACAAAACACTGACATAGTCAGCCAGCAGGGGTTCAATATTGTACTTGGCTTGAGAAATCAGAGCGGAAGTGGAAAGGAGATGGCTTATAGTAAAGTGTGCAGACAAGAGACGAGGGAAAATAAATGAATATCATAGATTTAGTCTATATAGCCTTCTATATCATTTTATCTTTATACTATTATCGCTTTTGTCAGCCTTCCCGTACATTTTTGTCATTGTCCCGTGCTGCTGTTGTGACTTGTGACGATACCGCCAACTGAGCTAAAGTAGACTATTTGCCTTTCGCACGTTGGTGATAAATTCGTCGCGCTTAAGTGAACTTGCCATCGTTTCTCTGGATTATTTTCTTTCATTCTAAGACTCCACAAAACTCGCTAACAAAAAAGAACAGGAATATGGTGGTCCTATGTAGACAGCATTGTTGAAGATATATGAGTTCTCTTTTCCTCTTATCCACATGAAAAAAATTGAGAGAAAGTGTTTCTCTATCGTCATCCGGGCGAATACATATAGAATTTTTAAAAGAGCACAGTAAAATACTGAAAGTATTATATTTTTCCTTGTTCGTTTCCATTCAAGTAGAAAAGCTGATAGGGATGGTGTATTTTAACCAGTGCATGTGCACAAAAACTTTGTATACGGCTTATGCGATGCGATAGTGTCATGGCTCAAGTTAAATATGTGTGTAGCAGGCATATCGGCTGCACTGGAGAGATTCCGTGGAGAGGGAAAAACGCAAAAATGAACGTTAAAAAGAGTCGAGCGAAGAATACTGATATGGCACATTAAGGGAAAAGTTATTTTCTCACTATGATTCGCTGTATGGGTGGATACTATATTTTCTGATAAGAAAAGAGTCATGCTCTCAGCTCTTTCTCTTTTACTCTCGTCTATTTCGTCTGTTCCTACATTCACTCGCACAAAGAAATTTGTTACTTTTGTATGAGGAGAAAGAGTGTGGGCATGTGTCCTTATACTATAATGGCAACACCATGAAAACTGCAAACTATGAGTCCAGCTATGATTACATCAGTTGATATTTTGCCGATAGACGAGGTACATAACTTCCGTTATTGCGAGGAAAAAATTGGGGTTCTGGGGGTAGATGATGGCGATGAGATGAGATTTGATGCTACATAAAAAATACTTTTCAATTAAACCCTGATGAAATGAATATTATTATACATCAAATTATGTGTAACAATACATATAGTATACAGTTTCTTAAAAAAATATTTTATGTAACTTTTTCAACAGTGTAGCGTGTAACCTTCAAAATTTTTGAAATTCTTAATGCATGTCTACATATGTACGTAAATCACAATGAGGAGCTATAATTTTTTTTTCTAGAAGTGGGATCATTAAAACAACATTATAGTACTTCACATTTCTTGAAGACTCAACGCATGTTTATGAATGAGGAAAAAAATTACTACCTGTAAATTAAATGGAAATGGTATCCTCTGTATAAACAGGCAAGTTAAACAATAAAACTTAAATAATTTATATAAAAAACTACGTTCAAGCTAACATTTTTTATTTATCATTTACGGCTTTGAATATTCATCAAGTTAAATATACGTCATCTCGAGTGTACGTGAGAAATTAGCGTGATACGTGATTGGTGACAACGTGCTAGGAAATTAACGTAAGCAATGTTTTTTTATTGTATAAATTACAAATTAAAATGAATCAAATGCCAATTTTAATTTTGTCAATTTACCTTCCCTAACCACTAACCAAGTGGGTTAGTTGCTTAAGTCATTAATTTTGTTGTTTATTTGTTTTTCTTTCAGTGTGAAAAATGAGAAAAGAAAAAAAAATCCCAACCCAAGACGAGTGCTCCCGTCGATTCTCATCATCATTAGTTCTATGTACTTCCATCGTTTGGCATGCTTCACTACATTTACCCATTTACAACAACAAGTATAAATGTCAACATCACTTCAGGAGCCAGTGTAACCGAAGACCTGTTTACTCTCTTCACATCTCATCTTTTTCATCGTCTTCTCCTTGAACACCCTTCTTCTTCATGAAAGTTACACAAAGAAGACCAATACAGCAATGTGTTGAAGAGTATTTCACCTCTTTTCTTTCTTGAAGCCAGCAAAAAAGGAGCAATGGATAAATAGTAACCACACTACAAGACCACAAGTGTAAAACAAGCGGCAGGAGCGAAGGATACTATAGAAAAGACGAAAAAACCTTTTTGCCCCTGCGGACATTACAATAATCATAATAATAATAATGACAATAATGATAATCATGAATGAAAATTGGCCGTTGGTTGTGACTCTCTTGATTAGATTTGATCGGCTGATTGAGTTTAACAAGCTATAATAACAAGTCATAAGATTCAGATAGGGATTAAGATAGTGGTGTATATAGTCGCTCTGGTTTGATTGTTGCCGTCGTCTTCCTTCTCTTCCTTCGCTCATCATCATCCTTACTTTACACAGCCTCTTCTATTCAATGTTCATTAAATAAGCTGTACATATGCATAATATCAATGTAAATACATATGCGTATAAAATAATATTGTACCTACTAGACTTATCGCCTATTATAATCCTATTTGTTCTATGATTATATGCAAACCGTGTCTTGTAATACTCATACTGGAGTATAGGAATTCATCCGAACGGATAAAAAAGAATGTATCCATGTAATGTAATTTTATATGCTGAACTATCACTTTTTAACAAGTTCTACATTGCCAATTTAGCTCAGCACATACTTGATGTCTATCTGTCTATATCCATAATATCCAATTCAAATATCTTAGCTTTATGACATGTCGTGTATCTCATATCACTTGAATATCTAATACAATACGTATGATAATGATGGCATTATGCTTACCATACAATATCATTATACAGTTCTATTAGAAAAAAATGTATATACTTTTTGATGTTATGTGAGGATAATAAGACCCGTGACAATAGCTACTTTACTTACTTGTGAAATGCAAAGTTGTTGATCGTTTGCATTTAATACAAGATTCTCTTGTAGTCTCAATTATGTTATTTTCATTTACGCATTTGATGATTAGGTAATAATTTCTTTGTAACGATTTGGAAATTCTGTAATGTTAATGTTGTTGACGGATTTAAATCATTTAAATGATAGAGTAAATTGTGCAACTAAAAGCAAAATGCAGATGTGCCTAGTGCCTATTACAATGAAAGTGATATGAGTCATTAATAAACAAATTTAGACTGTGCTTAGTTTCTTTGTTTATGGTTTTACAGCAATAAAATTTATCCAACCTGTCAGAAGTAAGAATATTTGGTAAAATTAAAGTTTAAAAATCAATAGTTAAACCTATCTCAAACTGTGTATTTTTTATTTGTTTAGTTACTATACAGTCTATCATACTATGAACTAATGAAACGATAACTCATTACAATTAAGGTAATATAATATGACGCAAGTGGAATAATATGTAGACAAATATCTCAAAATTAGCTGCTAATTGCAGCATGTTCCTTTTATTTCTCGCTACTAAAATGACAAAGGGTGAAGGGAACTCCCGACAAGAAACAAAAGTCATGACAAAACTACCTACTCTTCTCCTCGTTCCTATACAATATACTCATGAAGCAATGCTAGTGTTGCAGCACATAGTACTCAAAAATAACAGAAAACTTTATTTTTAAAATATCTTATGTACTTATGCCAGAGGAAAGAATAAAGTAAGCTAAAGAATTTCGAAGGCGTTACTCTCTGCGTATACAAGATCATCATGACTTTGTGCAGCTTGTATTCAACTGCGTATATTTGTCTATTTCCTAGTCATAGAACAGCATATATGAAAAGAAAATGTAAGCAAGTTATGTACAAAGATTCCATTAACCCCACATCATATATTATTATTAATCAACATCCGAAATTCAGAGAGTACCTTCTTCGGCTTGTGTTTGTTTTGGCTCAAAGATGTATTACTGTTCATTGTGACCCAATGCTTTATACCTGAATTTTTGTTTTTAGAAACCAATCCTTTTTTGTCAGAAAGGAGGTGGCAGAAGGTAAAACACCGTCTGTAAGCTCGCAATCAGTAGATTTATCAAAAAATTACCTGCTACAACCTAAAAGTATGTATATTTGATCAGATAGATGAGATCATATGAGAGTGATGTTCCTAAGATTATAATTCTTTAGAAAATGTTTACTGCTTTTGGCAAACAAAGCTAGACCTGTGTTTTCCCTGATGTTGTTAGTTCGCTGTAAATTAGAGAAATGTACCCTTTCTTTTCTTTTTTATGTTTATCATTTTAATGGCCGATAATGAACAGTTTGTAATTACAGACACAACATACAAAACATAATTCTTATGTACATGTACGGTTTTTTCGACGGAGCCGAAGAATCATCATGATCATCGAACTTACATTTCTTTCAATAAAATATATATAATTTGCAGGTATCCAATATGATTTTTCTTACATCCTGATCATCAAGCTTGGTTTTAACAGAAAATAAACCAACAGAATTTCCTAGGAATGACTTACAAATTCATACATGTAGGAAGATACAAATTCGTTATATGCTGCGTATCAAAATAACTGACATGAAGTACAATTACAAATTGCTGCGTATCGACCCATGCAGTATTTAAGTCATATACTGTCATGATTTCGGAGAAAAATCCACCATTTGTCTATTTTTGTCTTTTTTAGTTGCTCCAATCATGAAAATGAGATTAATTCAACATTAGTACAGGCAGTGAATTCTTTTACAACACGGAGACCAGCTTCATGAATCAGGTAATTGTAGTATAATAGACGCAATTCTATTTCCCTTTCTTGTATTGTCTCTGTCTACATCCCATGAAGCATTTTGTAGGAAATGTAACAAGAACATAAGATGTAAAAAACAAAAAACGAACCAAACCCTATAATTTGATAAAATGCTAGTTAGCCATCCAATAGCAGAAAAGGATGTTCTTTTGCCGAATGTGTGCGCATACAAAAAACATAACATAACATCGTCAGCCATAATCACCATATCCTGATCATGATCGCCATTTGTTGAAATAGGATTGTACATAAAAGAAAATTTAATTCACTTTGGGAATGAATACACAAAGTTACGCAAAACAAAACTTATAGACAGGTAGTTAATGTTTTGTTGCATTGCTTGTTATTGTACTGTTTTAATATCTCTAATGGCCTTTTCACCCTCCGGGCGAGTTACCATCCGCAGTGATTGTGGCAATGCGCTGGGGCTCCAACATCCTATATTATTTATATAAAACATAGTGAATATAATGGTTCATTTTCTTCCAATCTTACAGCAACTTCAATAGACTTTTTAAATAATATATTTCTTGGGTGTGCTTCATCCTTTTGTTCCGAACGTTGTAGCTAGCCTTTTCAAACTTGTCTGCAGACTGCAACTAATATTTAAAAGAATTGAAAGGTCACGTTTGAAACTGAACGAGTCGGAATCAGAATATAAGAATCATATTCATAAATAAGCATGTTGTATAATGTTTAATATGTAGGCAAACAGAGTAAATTATGAGCGTAGTGGAATGGAACTGGAAAGAATCATGAGTTCCTTCACGAAAATAATTGGTTATGGAACAACATGAGAAAAAAATATTTAGGTTTACCCTATAGTTAGGCGATATGTACCTAGATTACAGGCTGAATCAAGAAGCTCACATATTTTTAAAAGGGCAAATGTGATTCATGGCATTTGCTCTTCTCTTCTTCTAGTCGACGAGTTATGCAGTGTTTAGCCGCTATGTTGTTGAATAAAAAAATCCTCAAGCATCTCTTTATCATTTTGAAAAATTCTGTCTTCCTTCCTTTCTTTATTTTCAAGAAGCCGACAATTTACAATTATACTATTGCAGTGCAATCGAAAAAAAAATTCAACTTTGGGAAGGTATAGTAAATCGAGGCTTGCATGATGATATGAGACGGGAGTCGAGTCGTGACGATTTCTGATTATAATGCACGTAAGTCGGTTCTACTACGAGTTTTACAATGCAATGCAGTTTTGTGATGAATGTGATGATGATGATGATTAGACAAAAAAAAACAGCGCAGACTACCTTCAGCCACGACGCAGTAAACGTGGTCTTTTGAGCGTACAACAACGACAAATGTCTGATTGGTTAGCAATATAAAGTACAATGGTTGTTTGTAAAAAAAGTATATTATTAGTATTATGACGAGAAATATGTACATATAATATATCTTTTATAATGCCTTTTTATAAATCATGAGAGGATGGGTGAATAAAAAATCTTAGATCAGCACCTTGATCATGAGCAACTCTTTTGTCCAATGGTAAAAAAGGAACACAGGTACATGGCTCATATATAAGCTGTGCGCTTCTCGGTTTGATCATCAGGAAAAGATGAAGATAAACAATGGAGTGGTGGAGAGTGGAGATGCATGATGATGATGAAGAGTGTGTGGTTTGATAGCATGCCAAGCAAGCGGACCTGTTCGTTAAAGGTATGCTGCTTCATCGACAAACCCTAAAGGTTTAAAAGAGGATGACAGGTGAATTTATAGTCTTGAAATAGCTCCTCGGGAGCTTTTTGAATTTTGTGATTGCGTATTGTGCATGAACTGTTATAATGCTGTGAGTAAGGACCGTTTGCAACGTTTAAAAAAATTGCTGCGTCATTTTGTTGGAAGCCTTTAATGGTTAATTTTTGTCAAACACCATACACTTAATAAAACTTGGAATTATTATAAGGGACTTCTAGAGGCTAAACATTGAAGTAGCATAATATTATGCAGATGCATGTAGATTCCCAGTTGAAGTAGAGCATATAAATCGGATGACAGAGTAAATAATCTGTTGGAATTGCACCATTGTCAGTGGTCCTTAAATGTATATACCTTGTTCAGTAAGTTTTTCCCCTGTAAAGCACTAAGCGCCATGCATGAGTTTTGGTATTTTAAGAGGAGATGAATTTTCAGATTTAAAAATACTTGATAGAAGAAATATTATAGAGTATATTTTTCAACCTTTTATCCATCTAAAACTATTTTTTCAAAATGTACTTGAAATGCTGCTGAATTAAAGTTTTAAAAAGCTTATTTAAATTTTCACAAAATTTTATTATGATTGAATTCAAACACTTGATAAGAATCTCCACTATTTGCCATCTACATGAATACCAACCAATACACATCCACATTCATACAAGTCATCTGTTGCCACCTGCATTTACATTATTTCAGTTTCCTATTCGAACACCATCTCAAAAATCCAAGAAAACAATTTCTTTTGCCATTCTATCAAAGTAATGTATTTTTTTCTTGAACAACGGCAGAGCGACCAGTGTCCAAGAAATAAAGGGAAATAAAGAAACATACACGACGAAAAAGCTCAAAAACGTTCAAAAAGGAATTCTCATGAGAGCTATCATTTCTGATTGGAAAGGGACAACTGCAGTATTGCTACTACCAAACCACCACACCAACGGAAAAAAAACCGAAGAGCGCTTTTCTTAGCTCACACTCTCCCGTTTTGGTAGGTTGCACATACAAAAAATAAGTGAGCCACGTAACCATGAATGTTAAAGCAAGATTGTAAAAAAATGGAAGAAGAAAGTGGAAAATTGGAAGAAGAAAATACAGTTGAAGCAAAAATAAATATGTATGGGTGGAAGAGAGAGCGAAAGGGAAATAAACAGTATTTTCAAGTAAAAAAGCAGGGAAAAGAATAAGTTCGATTCTCAGTGGATTTGACGAGTTACTGCAACAGAAGTAAACTAAAAATTGTATTATGTTCCCCGAAAAAAAGAAAGAGCAGTTTTCCATTTCCCTTTAACTTGTCTCATATGGGTCGACCGACGGGTTGGTTTGTGTAATTTTCTGCTCAACCAACTTGCTAGATTACGTTATTATTCTTTCTTTGTCGTTTCGTCTTTTTCTGGGAGAAAAAGAGAGAGAAAAGTTGTGGTAGCATAATAAATACATGTACGTACATATAATAATAATATAGAAAGAAAGTTTAGCAAGTGTGGTATCAGTAGCTGAACGAGAAATACGTGAGAAAATATACATTCCACTTTCATGCCTTGCGTCTAAATAAGATTATTCTTTTGGAGTGGAGGACAAGTCAATTCTCTGGAGATTTGTTTCATCTGCACAATTCTCGAATTCTCTTCTTTTTTTGGCTAGCTCCATACAAAAATATTGGAGACTAAACTATATTTGGGCATGTGTGTGTATTGGCCAAAGTAAACACTAGTCGTATCGACGATTGAGACAAGAGAAAGTTGAAAGGACTTTTTCGTCTTCCTCTTGGTCGTCTCTTTTTTCATTTATCTTGTCCTGATTGGATTGAAGTTACTGCGAGCATCTCAACTCTGTATCCAATGCAATCCAGGGAACGATTGAAGAAAGGGAAAAGTAAAGGAGAAAAAATTCAGCTCAGGATCTGACCCTTCATCAAATTTCCAATTTCGATAAAAAAAATCTTCGCTGACTACAGTAGTGCTTGTGGAGGAAGTGTAGGCTACAATTTGTTGATAAAATGGAACACGAAATTCGAAAAGTTGACGGAATTTGGATCATTATGATGATTATGAGGGTGTGTGGTGCTGATACTGCGAAGTTGAGACAGATTAAATACATACATATTATGAAGCTGAGCTGTGGACCATATAACTACCATATACTAAATTATCTCCTTCGATATGGATGTTGATTAAACCAATCTCTAGAAAGAAATTTCTAAGTACTTTCTCGAGTTCACTTTCACAGTTTGTTTCAGTTTGTTACCAAAATTCGAATACATTTTAGAGTGGCTGGTACAAGGCTACAAATTAACAGTAGTCAGTATAGTGGAGACAGTTAAATAAACCCATTTACGGTATTACGGTTCGAAGATTTTAGGAAATTACAATTTAAAACTAATATTAATATTCTCAACAGTTGTACCACGAAAAGATTTAAGACATTAACATTTTATGGCATATATAGGTTTCGTAAATGAGTAGCACAATATATCAGATCTTGAAACAAGCTTATCGGAAAATTGTGAAGAAATTAAAAAGAGATGCAAATAATTGTCAATTGGGTTCATTGAAATTTAATCTCTTTCAATTCATACAATGAATTGAACAGCTAATAAACAAAATTTTATGTGCACACTATCTTTATCTATGTATATATTAATATTATACATACATATATTGTAGAGAATAAGTAAGGTGATATTGAAAAGTACTGAATATCACAACTATAATATGCTCATCAAAACCAAATCCTACCATTTTTTCTTTCACCTCAGGCACGATGACTGTAGGACATGTACTTTGCATAACTTGCACTTTAAGTTATAAACTGGCATAGATTTGAATTTTATGAGTATTATTCTTTAAAAAAGGTAGTAAATCCGTTCTATTGGCAGTCCGACAGGTGGATGATTTACAATGACAACATAATCCTGTATTTTGTGCAATGATCTAAGTATGTACATCTCACTTCTAAAGCTGACGTATAATATTTTTTTCTGAAATTTATCCAGCATAATACACCTCACTGTATGTAAAAATTGTACAGCTAAACTAAGTTGTCTTGTCACTTGAGGAAAATATAATCTGTCGAGCCATCGAGTAGGTAGTCAACAAATAAAATAATGGGTACTGGAACACGAAAGATGCCTGCTGACATAACTGTTTTTAATTGTATTTTTGTCACTTTTTTCGCTTCATTTATATCTTGTTTAATACCGGATAACAATGCATACTGTACTATTTTAGGTTACTTTCGTACAAAGATTTTGTCATCTATTTATGGGAGGCTGGAAAAGATTATTTCTGTGAATAAATGGGTTCACTCATTGACATTCACATCGTTGTTAGAGTACGAGCTGTCCTTTTTTTTAAACAAAACTACAATCTTTGCTCCTTATTGTGACCTAATATTGTATGTACCTAAACAGGAAAGGTAAAAATAGACAGGTGGGCAATATAGAGATGTTATAAAAGCTTTTTTGGGACACGCTACCGTGTGTGTGGTGATGGACCCTTTTTATTTAGATAACTGCATGCTGTACTTTTAAGTATCACATGAATGAAGCGAAAAAATGTCC
>JAQIWN010002719.1:0-14932 GCA_034699025.1 Entomobrya cf. arborea Gr-Col-00668 | reverse complement strand
GAACTCACACAGTAGCCTTGCCTTAGTATTTGTAGCAGAGCTTGAAAACAGTTTACTCCCATCTTGTCACTCTCGCTCACTCTATTCTTCTTCATCGTCATTTTATGCGTGTAATAATAATGAAAAACGAAGCACTTATACTGGAGAGCATTAACTATTACAACTCCTATTACAATTTTCCTGACGATAATAATGTGCAGAAAACCAATGAGGAGGACCGCGATGGATGAATAATGATAGTTAAAAAAGTCAAAATGTGCGTGTAAGAAGCATATATACTTGTTTCAAACATACGTATTTATGAATCTAGTTAAAACACAAAATATATCAGTACTTGTATTTATGAGTTCTCTGTCTCATGTCTCATTTTGGACCAGCCATTTATAGATAACATAGACAAATTATATATGTGCAAGTTCAATGTTTTCAAGCGACAAGAATATTTTACAAGACTAGTACAACCATACAGCAAATCATCAGAAAATGAGTTCAGTCAGAATAAAATGACACATCCGTATAATTTGTAGATATTTTTCAACAAATGAATTCTCCAGTGCCTCAAACTCCATTTTGTTCCTTTGCTCATATGCTTGCATCATTTGTAATGTGTAATTTTGTGAATATTATGTACTTATGAAGTACGGCATATTTACGCAATATGACAGTTGTACTTTTAAAAGTACTGTAAAATATATGTAATATATATAATATAGTATGTAATAGTATATATATATAGTATATATATATATATAGTATGTAATATGTATATATAGTGTGTAATATATATATATAGTATGTAATATATATGTAAAATATAAATAAATGTTTCCCCAGCAATACGGGTAATAAAACGTGTAAACGTTTTGCAGGATGACTAAATATAATATTAGCTTTATTCTACGTCTTCCAAGACTTTTTTAAATGGTCCGTTACATTGATAACAGCAACAGTTTTTTAAACTTCTCTTCTCGTATTTGCATTACGTTGTTTATATTGAACGAACTAATTGGAATAAATCTTGTATAAACTCAGAAAAGTTGAAAAATTGTGCCAACATACAGAAATAATGATCTTATAAAGCAAATCACAGTAGTTTAATTCTTTGAAAAGTATACTCACTTTTCGAGCCTAGATTTAAAAGTAAATACCTTTGGCACATTTTTAACTATATATGAAAGTAGTCAAAAAATAAACGACCTATTATAGCTCAAAAACTAAAAGCGTACACTAAAAGTGCTTGTATGTATCTGTGTTGCATTATTTATAATCGTCATTTAAAAAAACATACATACACTGATATGATATGTATTTATGCATACATAACGTAAACGTGCCGCTGTACAAATTGTCTATCCATGGTCCAGATCAAATCAAAAGGGACATGGGATCGTAAGAAATTTCAAGACATCTGCTAGCGATCTTGCTTAACTTCTTTCCAGAAAATCTAGCAGAAAAGAATCTTACATATAATCAATAGATTCTATCAAACACACATTAAGTGTATATACATGTACATTACTTACAGCAACCGTACTGCACAGATTCTTAAGCCAACTCACGCACGTACACTTATCAACCTAGACAGACAGGTACAATTTTCTCCAGCTTGCCTATTATAATCGTGTGCAATTTATATGCTTTGCTTGAAGAAGAGCAACGCACTCAAATACCATTTCCTGTCCTTGCCTCGAAAATGAAAGTGAATTTTGTCTACACAATTACGCTTCAAATCATGAATGCTTTGTTTTTACTGGACAAGTGCGTACTGATTTATTCTTCTCTTTTACGCCTCCTTGCCCTTACGAATTATTCTAGCTGTATGGATGGACTACAGGAGAAAGTAAAATGTATGAGTAGACAGCTAAACTCCTGTTTTCTTGTGAACCATGTACGTTATACGTCGTGCCTTGTTTTGTGATATTTCGTTCAATGTAACATCACATGACAAGTTGAGTATGTATAACAGAACAAGTTTCTTTTTCTTTCAACAAAAAATAAGCATTCATACTAAGAAACGATCCCAGTTCACATCATAACTTTTTGTGAGAAATAAGCTGACGAAAGAAAAAAAGGTCGCTAGTAGAATTCCCAGAAACTTTCTTTCTTTCCTCAGCACATGTAGGCAAAACCAGACAGATCTATTTTCTTTTCCGTTGAACTACTTTTTGTTACTGTGAAACGCTTTCTCTGAGAAAAGTAACTACGTGTTTCGTACTTTTTCTCAAACCACGGGCACGGCACGGGTGTTGAGTAGAGATTGCGAGTTGGTCGATTCGGTAGAGATTGATCGATATACATGTATGCCTATGCGCTCTACAAAGTGTAAAATACAAACCCTACACACGCAATCTTTCAAATGCAGGTAAATTCGGATCCTGAAAACTCTGCTTCTATAATGTTGATATGTTCACATATTTGATTTTTCATACGGTTTCACAGCTCTTCTAGCTCTAGCCATGTGTGCAGCTGTATAAAAAGTTGATAAAACATTTTCCTATATTCCAATTCAGCCAAGCAAGTTTTATTTATACATTTCAGAAGTTTGCATTATAACCATCTAATCAATTTAACTAACTTGGATGTAAAACAAACTTTTTCCATCTTGTATTCAATATTCTGACTACTAAAACCTTTAATAGAGTGACCTTTTTGCCGACTAGAAAGCAAGCAGTCATTTGTAATTTATGTGATCACCATTTAATTTTGGTCTTCAGTTGTTGCATGCAACACCAACACATCATCACCAAAAACTAGAAACATTTCACGGTTCAGAGGAAAATTTATTATAAGATAAAAATTCTATTAGTTATCATGCATTTGCCTTGTACATAACATTATTTTTAGCAAGCAAACTTGTTATATATCAAAGACTAATCTTCACTTCATGTTTCCAATTAACAGTCTAAATTATCCTTTCAAACTAAAATGAAACTTGCCAGGACTCGGCTCAGAAGAAAAACATTATTATCAAGATAGTCTTATCTTGTTAACTGTCGAGCTCTTTTTTGTCCTGTCATTCTCTCATAAATACACTACATGCTGACATTACGACAGAAAAATTCTACTAAAAATGAAAGTGTAAAAACAAAAATAATACGCTACATTTTATCATCACTTCGTATCGATTATGTTGCTCACTAAAAACCGTCGATTTACCCTTGAGTACAATACATATATGACGTAGTGCCAATAACACTTTTGGAAGTTGGATGATAATAGTCACTTAATTTCGACTTTAATTGCCCATTATGCCAAGTAAAAATGCTTATTTCCTTAAGCGATTATCTAAATCTTTTTTCACTAACAACGCCCTCGCCCAATTTATAGGTTGCTAATATTCAACAAAAATCTTATGTTAGGTTTAACCGGGTCTAATAAGTATAAAGTTGAGTATTTTACATGCATATAAAATTAATTTTAAGCTCAACACAAGTGATTGTATTTGCAATAAAGCGTGACAGATAATAATCACTGTGTTGCAAGAATGCTGTGAAGTGATCGAGTTTTGAGATTGAGTGCAAGCAGCTTAGTCATATCCATTCAAGTGGAACATAAAGGATTACAATAAATATAACGTCGATGGGAAACAAATAATTTGCATATAATGCTCCACATTAAATATTTTACACGGACGATGCTTAAATTTACATGAAGGACGACAATACAATATTAAAAGTGGGTAGAGTCCGTCATATTTATTTTTTGTGACTGTATAAAAATACTTTAGTACTTTGACATGTCTAATTAGATTATTTTCATCGAGTATAAGTGTAGAAATCGACAAAGGCCACTCGCAAAATATAGAGCCGCTCAAAGGTATTTATTTAAAATACTTCAAACATACTTAAGACACAATTCGAGAGGTACTAAAATTCCTTTTTGAGTGAAATATAATAACGAGAAAAGATTAAAAACGATATGTCAATAAAAAGAAAGATAAAGTTAAAAGGTTTCGTCTGGTTGAAAAACATCTTTTAGTGTGTGCTTTAACACTTCTTTTTTCGCCTCTTACACAAAGACTTCAAAAAACTTGAAGCATAATGTCGTCGTCTTTTTAACGTTTCTGTATTCGGTACGATCAATGTCCTTTTATCATATTTCGAAATATTAAACTGACAACTAAAAGCTGTAGCTGTCAACATAAACTATTCTGGATTCCCTTCTTCCTAATTCCAAAAAAGGAAGCTCCTAGCTTTCCGGATATGTAGTAGTAGTAGTTTGCAGGTTTTTATAATCAACACATTAGCCTGTATACTGAAATTCGTCTCACAATAGAAATCGTCACAAATAGGTTAGCATTTCATATGGGTCTTAATGCTTAATTTTAACTCTAGTATTGATCCAAGTTATGACTTGACTCCTTTTAAAATCAAAATTCACTATTAAGTGGGTGTGTAGTCATCACATTCTACACTGTACGGGTTTGTCAGTACAGTACATAATGGTATAATAAAAATTTAATATGGTTTCATGACGCAAGCACTTTTATGTAGTACTTATTCGGGTCCCGCCGTTTCCCACAATCCTCGTTTCGCACAATTTTCAAGTGTAAGCTTTCGCATCGAAATTGGTTTGTAATCAATGCGAAAGTATCAGAGAATCCAACTACAACCAACCAATCCAACACCATTTACTTTTCATGTTTTTGCATAAAACTATAATTTTGTTGATTTTATTATGTTAAGTTAGGTTAGGTTTAAAAATACTTTAAAATCAAGGTTTTTGTGATACTTTCGCATTCCATGAGAAGGCTTTCGCACGGAATTTGTGGGAAACGGAAATTGTGGGAAACGAGGGTTGTGCGAAACTACCGGACCGGAGATCGTAGTTATTCAGTGATGTTTTATGAAAATACGAGAAATACATATATATGTAAGCATAAACACAAAATTAAGGAGAAATGAAATGCGAAACAACCAGCCCAACTATATATGTATATTCATACATTACCTTGTGTTCTGTGCTTACCGCATGAATTCAATATTGTAATAACCTGGTTGAAGCAAATAATATATAATTCTAGAAAGGAAAAACAGAAGAATTATTGCCAAAGCCATCGCCCATCACACAGGTTAAATCAGTTATAAAGGAATTTGATCGATACCGCGTCACTCATGTCAACAATAAGTGATGAACTGTCATATCATCTATCTGGTAAAGCAAAATGGCATCCCTCCCTTTTGTTTCTTTTAATGTGAACGTATGTTAGTTACGTTGCACTTACCCTCATTCACTTTTTATGATACACAGAGAGAAAATTCAGTAAAACTCGCTAGTTGGAACCACCTTTTTTGCATTCCATTAGGCATTCGTTTATGAATGAGTGGATTAAATTACAAGTAAGATCACTGCTACTGATCATCGAAGTAAGTATGTTCTCTATAAATGCATGCCTACCTTAGGTTATACTTGTATAGCAATACACAAACGTATATTTTATTAGAACATTCAGTCCACCATTTCCAAATGTCATCATCTTGCAGTAATCCTCATTCCATCAGTTGCAGCAGAGTAACAAATAAAAAAATACAGCAGTAGAGTAGTGTAGCACTGCTTGCCACGTGTTAACAATACTCTGTTTCGATAAGATTCCATTTTATCGTATTTTTACGACATTTCACCGCGCCCTTGCCTGCATACGTGATGATTCCTGATTCCTGATTATGAGTTCTAATGAAACTTTGATGTACGAAAGCGTATAAAATTTCCTCAACTAGAAACCCAATTTAAATGGTATTACGAGAAAGCAAAATGTACATCAAAGTCAATACCTTCACATCAAGTTCGTAAAGCAGCTCCTTATCATTATGCATGATACTTAACCCTAACCTCTAAATTTACACATAAAACCCTGAGGAAATTTTGTTCTTTATGCCAATGCTGCTATATACATTTTTGGACAAAAAATGGTCATTTATTATCGATCTGGTTCTGGTACATACTATACTCTTGACTATAAGTTTTTTCCTGATTCAATAATGGTCCATCTTTACCCTCTTAGCTCCGTACTGACCATAATTGCTTTTATGGCATTAATTCGAAAACACGCGAGCGACCAGATCTGCTTACTGATTTAATGAAATGCCCATTGATACGTGTGAATGTTAAACAGTAAATTAGATCATTTTGGTTGACTCCCTTATAAAAGTAAAAAGTGAATTTTAAGTTGTGTAACAAAAGTGTCTACGATTTTGGTTTACTATGTTAAAAAAAGGGATTCACTGTGTTCTGTGATTGATTGACATATTAGAATGTTGCTCGTATTAAGCCCTTAGTCACTTTCTCTAAATCTACATTTTACTAGTTCAACAACAAATAAAAGAGCTTTTGCATCGCGACTTTAATCAACGTCTGAGCAGCATAATCCGGTTAAATTATAACAAGATCCTTCATGCTGTCATAAAGCACAATCATAAAAAATGAATAATTATATATTAAAGCTATTGTCATTATAATTTTAGTTGTAAAGGTAAGGATTTTTCAGTACTCTCAGATGAATGTTATGAAATGTGGGGTATAATTTTGTATGCCTCACATCCCGAAAAAGACTTCGTCCTGATCCATTATGCATAATATTACGTCACGGAATTAGTCTCGTTTTGATGTTAAAATGCTAGAAAACAAAAAACGTCTTTCTTATAAACACTAACTTGAAATAAAAGGAAGGAATTAAAAGATACGAATTGAATTTCAATTTGAGTGGATAAAGCATAGGTATGGTTACATTTAGATGATAGAACCTTTTCTTTGCTTTATAGACGAGAGTTTAGGTATATAATCATGATCATTTATCTTTATGGTGCAGTCTATTTACACTGCTGAAATTTGAAATATGCTTTCAATGAATACAAAAGCCTCCATCAGCCTCTTCGTACGCCAACCTGAGCACAGTACTTAAGTAAATTGTACGACAGAGACATGCCCGTGTATACTTTAATCATGCTGCAATGTAGCTACTTTCAAAAAAAACACGCTTTTCATACTAATGTGAATTATGAACTGACAAAATTTTAAAATAAAAATATTTATTTTATAGTTTAGTCGCAGTCAGATTAAAAGATTCAGTGAAAAAATCTGGATTCGTTGTAAATAACCACCTACACAACTAAAACTTCAAGGTACAAACCAGCCAACTTTATGAAAGCCACACCGTCATTCTCTTACGAAATTTCTCACACCAATTTGTTAGCTCACTCTCTTAAAATTTATTCAGCGATTCCTGTGTTAAAATTCATTGATATATCTAAAAATAAATATTTTAAAAGCGATCCGAATGAAAACTTTGTCTGCATCAAAGATAACTTAGATTTTTCATTCATTCACAAGTAGTTTTTTTGCTGATGTTTCATGATTCTACGCATCGGCAAACATAATACGTTTAAAAAAGTATTTCTCTATAGACACACAAGGCAAGGGTAGAAACATTCATCAGCGATGATGACAAAGCGGCGTTCGTAAATTATGCAAGATAAGTTTTTATTGTTATGGCTGTGTGTGAGATTTATACCTCCCTGTAAATAGTGGCCACATAGGATGTAAATGCTCACACATTTAACAATATCATTACATAATGTATTGTACGAGTTTAAGAACATGTGTGCCTTGGTACTTGATTTCATGATCGTGAGCACAGTTAAGACGATACAACAATAAAATGTCAACTGTGACTTTTGACAAGAGTTTAACACACAAATTAAGTAACATACACCACAGATCTAAATAGCTTGATTATTCGATGTCGTGTGTATCTTTACACATAAATACATAGCTAAAATACTGTGACAATACTAGTACATTTGTACCACTTCCCTATGCACCATTAACAAATCCATTACGCGAAAACGAATTTTAGTAACTTTTTAAACTTTACTTATCTTTGCATGCATTTCTCCTCAGTACCTTAGTCATTTTCTTTTGCGTTGATCCACATCACATTTGAGATGGATAGTAGCGGAAAATAATTACACATTTTCTAACAAGCTTACAATTAAGGCATAATATAG
Organism: Entomobrya cf. arborea Gr-Col-00668; assembly: GCA_034699025.1. Taxonomy (NCBI): domain Eukaryota; kingdom Metazoa; phylum Arthropoda; class Collembola; order Entomobryomorpha; family Entomobryidae; genus Entomobrya; species Entomobrya cf. arborea Gr-Col-00668. Next base: position 6,929 of record JAQIWN010002719.1, on the reverse strand, counting down.
CAAGAAAACTCATGCAATACGATGATGAGCAAAAAATGAAATTAGTTTATTTACTTTATAATTTAAAAGCACGAAGATGAGCGAAGAAGGAGAATGATGAAACTAGAAAATTCTCATAAAATTAGTATGTAGGCAATAAAGATGGCAAGCTCTTCACATCTCCGAGCTTTTCGACATGAAAGTTGACTACTTATATTTGAGTAGTAGGCATGTGTTTTAGTACAAGTACAGTATGCAGTGTAAGTAATGGCATTCGATTTAGATGTAATATTAAAAAGTAATAAAAAATACAATATTTCATAAAGCAGACTGTACTGGGCATGTGGCCACCCTGAAGGCAACGAATCAAAATGACATTTTGTTGCTGGTCTTCCTCTGTCTGTAACACAATATTATTATGATGGTACACAAAAAAAACTTAATAACTTTCAGTTGTGCAACGGTATATGTCTGCTTTCAAAATGACGTATTACTTGTCAGTGGTGAAGAGGAAAAGCCGTAGCATAGTACACATTTCTTTGTTGGGATATGACTGCTTTTTAGAGTAGACCATACCACAAAATAAAATAAAACATTTTATTTGAGCTGCATGGGAGACTGAAAATACTATCCTAGTGTATTGCTGCCATGATTAAAACAAAGTGAATAAAGAAAGGAAATGTACACTGACAAAATATAAAAATGACATAAAATGACTTGAACAAAACTATCCACTTTCCAGGTTCACTACGAAAATTAAATTCTGTACTGTAGCATAGCTTCACGTATAAAGTGTTAAAAGAAAACATTAACATGTTACAACCGACAAAAGGTCCTTGAACAGGAAGTAAAAAGCATCAATGAAAGTTTAGCTAGTTTCAAGAATATAAACTCTGCATAAAAATGCTGGTACTGAAATAAAGGAATCTGTCGAACTGAGACAAGCCATAAAATATGCTAGTTCAACCAAAAAACCAAGAAGACTCAACATTGACACAAAACATACGAGTTTACCTTTCACATTCGACCCAAAGTCTTCAATCAATTTCAGAACTCCGAACTTGGTGGATTGAAATAAATTGATTCAGGCCACATAAGGAAAAGGGATAGACCCAGACCCAACAAAAAAAATTAGGCGTAAAGTACTTCTTTCAGCTTTTCGGTTTAGTGTTGAATGAGCATACATACAAAAGTTTGTACATAACGCATCGCAATGGTTACTTTCTCGAGCATAAGAAAAGTATATCAAATACTATACTGTAAGATTGCCACTGCGCCCTTTTTATTACTACCATATATCCAGTAGTAGGATAAACCAAAATCTAAAAAAACGAGAAGTTGCATCTTTTTTATTCGGTCTTCTTTCTTACGACGACTATTCGTGATGAATGATTAACACTAGCGTTCTCCTGACTTGTACAATAACCAAAAACTTTTCTTCTATCCAGTTTGCCTAATATTTATACTATAACATACAGTGTAACACTATTTCACACACTGTACGTGTGCTATATGCATAAAACTACATGCTCCCAATTTCTTAACAAGAAATCCTTAGAGAACAGGAGCAGCAGCAGCAACTTGAATGTATATACACTTCTTGATACAAAAGAAAAAGGAGGAAATGAAAGAGAAGAAAGACACATGAGCACGAGCGCTACCGTTTTGGTAGGGCAAGGCGCATATTATCATCGAATAAGCCAACAGCAGGGTTTCTCTCCAGAAGCGCAGGCTATACACACGAGCATGATCATGTAATACGGTTAGTCAGATAAAAGAGAAGAGTTTTGGTGGTGGAAAGAGAGGAAATGTCAGCCCTTGCTACTAGTACTACTTCTCTCTCTCTCTCTTCTTGCCTGCCAAATTCACCAAACTCTCCCCAATTCACTTTCTAAACTTTGGTTCGTTCACTTTGTACTCCCTCCCTCACACACACAACACATAACACACTTGGTTTTGTTGTTGTAGAACGATCGATCTTACACACTACTGTATAGTATATAAATAACATTTACTACATATTTTACTATCAGTATACTATTGTATGTGTTTATGTATGTACTTAATACTTTTGTAAATATAAAAGATGGAAAGGCACGTTGCTTTCTGTTATGTAGGTAGGGTAGGGTGAATACATTTTACTTTGTTTTCGTTACATATTTTCGGTAGTACAAAGTACGAACTATAAAGTGCAGTAATATTGTACCATCTATACACAATGCCGAATTCCGTTCTACTTCAGACAAGTAAAATGAGAGAAAATTACTAAATACTACGTGTCTGTAATAGAGAAACCTTTTCTAATGTTTCTTTGTAGTTGTATAAGTACACATTACACATTATTGCATAACCTATTGCATTGAGTAGACAAGATACTAATGCTTACAGAGAGCTCATATTATATTATTCACATATTTTCACTTCTCCATGTTGCATGTTAAAGAGTAAGTGAGTAATGGAAATAGATTCATTCGACTAACGTCAATCTCATTTCGAATTCCGGCTTCCATTTCCCCTTTTCTTGGTTAACAATAAAAGCATGTGATGTTGACTACTTGATCATGTAAATATATTAAATTGAGAATATACAGGATGTGATGGTGAGTGGTGAGGTGATCGTGTAGCAATAGAAAATGAAAATTTATTTTATGCAAGTCCATGATCTTTATGGGAATGTGTTTTGTAAGTGGCACACACACACACATTTGAAATTTTACACCATACTCTCTTGATGATCATCGTATGGTAGCGATTCAAACATTAAAATGAAAGTGGAAACTGTCTCATCATCATCATTGTTTCTATGCTATCTTCCTAATCACGTGAGCTTCTGCCAGTCCTGTGGTGGTACATAATACATGACAGGATAGATAAAGGAGTGGTGGTGGTGGTAGTCGTCGTGGAGCATGGTTAGTTAAAAACCTGTCACACAAAAACAAACCCCCACGGCGAAGCGGAGTTAAAACTTTGGACTTTTGAGGGTACTAAATGGAGCAAAGCGAACGACAACATTTTCGTTTTTATATTTCTCTCTTGTTCCAAACATTTAAAACAGAGTAAAAAGTTGAAAATATAAAAATAAATAATACGGTTGGAACGTAAGTTATAAAGTCAACAAAAGTTTATAGTGAGTGAATTTTAAAACTACCATTTTCTTTACAAATTCAATGAATGAAACATGCACACATGACACACTTTGCTGGTTAGGGCACATTCCAAAATTCTGTACCCTACTAAATTTATCATCATACTGTTGCTTTCCTTTTTTTACATATGCTATACACATGCATTGAACTGCTCATATTATTCACTCAAGATTCCAGTTGAAAATTATTCACTCCTTTTTTGTTTTGTTCTAGATAAACCATTAAGACAGAAGAATGTACACAGGAGGAGAATAATGAAGGCACATTAAATGCCCCCCTCGGGAAGAAGGACTTGACGCAACTTACGAGAAGAAATGACTCATGTCTCTGGTCTTTCTCTCTTCTTCATCACGACGGCAAACAAAAAAAGCTTCTCTCATGTACTTAAAGCGTCAAAACTTTATGGGCACGAGCACACTTTGCCAACCAACATGCATGACTACGAAAGTTAATACATGGCACGAAGGATTGTGATTGTGTGACAGGGGTAAGGTTATAGAATGGAAGACTTGTGCCCATCTAAGCCCAAAGTAAAAAGTAACTTTGCCATGAAATGTATCGTGTGTAGTTAAAAGGGAGTAGGAAAACAGTTGACAATCTGCTAGTCATCATCATCATCTCACCGTACCTTACTTAAATTTACCCATTCTTGTGTGTGAGATGAATTTCTAAAATTCCACGACTTCATCAAACTTTTAATAGAATTTTTATGTAAGGAACGTAAGCAAACTCTCGCTCAATGTAAAAATGGAAATAAAAAAGGAACAAGCTTCTATGCTTGAATGAATAGAATACAAGAGTAGAGAGCCTATTAGAAGCACCTGTTTTTTTCTCTTTGAGAATCTATTATTACTTAATGTTTACTTTCAAGTAGGTATGTTCAAACTTGTAGCTATAGACCTGAGTTTTTACAAAGAGCTTAAACGTAATGGGAAACTACTTGTTGGAGACTATTTAATAAAGAAATAGGTAGTGTGTTTGCGTAGAATGAAAGTTTTGATGATTTCCTGTTTGATTTTTCTCATACCTAAAAAAACAAGTGCACGCAGCCACACCGTCGAGTACGTGATGATGCTGAATTACAAAAACCCGATCTCAAACCAGTCAAGAAAGAAAGGAATTTTCTCTTTTTACTTTGAGGAAAGAAAACATCTAACAACTACGCGCAGTCTGAGGAATTTATACATATAATATTTAATTGAATTCTGACTCTGACAAAAAACAATACGAACTTTTTGATTAAGTCTATTGAGAGTGGTTTTATTCTGGTTAACAAAATACGACCAACCAACCACCCAGCACTCCACTCGAACCTCTTTATTCAAGTCAGTATTGATCTAGAATGGCGTCAGTCGTCGTTTGGTTATGATCTAAAATATCGTTTATGACGCATTTCCACCACTTTCCATGTTATACTTGCATATAAATAACTAGCAATGCATAGCTATCACATATCCTTTCTCCATAATATCCTAAATGTGTTCTACATCACATCTTACATCAATTTATCGACTACATTACCTATTAAGTAGCGTTGTCCTATATAACACTGTAGTACGAAATTGCGAGAGATTCTATTTTATCAATTCGCTCTTTTTTTTCCTGAAAGACGATACCCTGCAGAACAATAACAACAGCCTCTTCCTATCACCCCATCACTGATAGCAGAAACATATCGCATTTGGCCCAATTCCGTCACAATAATGATGTACTTTGTGAGTCAAGTTTTAGTATAGTGGTGGAAGTATTGAGTGAGTCACTGAGCCACTCTCCTTCGACATCATTGTCAGTGAGAGAAAGATCACTTACCCAAGTCAAGTCGTAGTTGTCGCCTTTGTTTCGGCCAGTAACTCGTTCACTTTCACACAAAGAATGACTAAACCATTTTTACTACGTTCTTTTTTTCTGAATTAAACCAAGCCAAAGTCATTTTAGCCCAAAATATCATATGCCATATCAAGCTTTATCATTATTACGGATTCTTGTAGAGTTCGGGTTCCTAGTTCCCATATCTAATGTACAAAAGAACTCTATTCTGTTGTATAGCACGAAATGTCACTGCCTACATTATGTGATTTGACTCTTTAAGAGCACGCATATTATGCAATATACGATACAAAATTTTTAGCATGTTTTACTAGCATATAAAAAAGTGCAAACTTTAGCAAGTTTTCTTTTGTTCATTTAATTTTGATCTATACACTACTTTCAGGTGATGATGAGATGGTATTCTACTCAAAGCCTTGTAGGCTTGCTTGAATTTAATATCAACATCCATCTGTAGCGCTGACATGACCAATATATCGTTGTTACGCTGTTCTGCTCTGCTCAGTTCGTGTACACTCATTCCATTAACTGGCAATTTAGACTGTGCACACATCATAAATTTTGTATCCTTTTGACAAATTATATTGCTCAGCTCAGTCCAAGTACAGTTAAGATGAAATAAGATGAAGGAATGAAAATGGTCTGAGAATTTTGCCTTATCATGCCATATTCATCACGAAAATTGTTACTTATTCAATATGTTCACAATGCTATTGATGTCGTTTATTCTACTGACTTTGCTGTATCATCATCATGATCATAAAGCTAGTAATGAAATATGAGATCCACGTACTGACAACGAAATAACGTGAGAGAATTCGGCCCTACTTTATATTTAAGTAGGATGTCGGAGTAAGATAGGCATGGTTGAAATTACAGTGAAATAAAGGCTTAGATTTATTAGCCAACTATTTTCAGTGGTAATTTGCAATATTTAACCAACTACTGTCGCCATCATTATCATTTGAGTTTAGTATTTTTGAACGTTTCTTTTTCTTTATATCATTATGTCGTATCGAAACTTGAAGGAAGTCGCCAAATTAGCATTACAATCACAAGCAACAACATTTTATTAACAAAAAAAAACCTGAAGAAACGGCAACAGCAGTTATATTTTGTATTTTTGAAATTATTATTGGTGAAATATCACGTACAAAAGTTAACAAAGTCAAGTTGTCAATACATTTTGCTACCGAACAAAAATTGCGGTTTTTCTATTGTTACATTCACAACTTGTGCATAAAACAGTCATAAAATATTAAAATGTATACCCGCAGTCACAAATGACCAATATCGAATAGCTGGTTTGCGTTTTTTTATCAAATCCGTTCTACGTAGTTGCTTCGATTTAGGTTGTTTGGCTGATTTGTGGATATGCCCATTTCATGAGACTACCTCTTACTTGAATCATCATAAAAATTATAATGCGTATTTCAGGCCTGATATTTTTTGAAATTAAAATGATGACTGCTCCTTTCGACATGCAAAATTGCAGTGACAATGAGAAATGAGAACCCTTATATTCCACACTAGATTAAAATATTTATATGATATTAGCATTCGCATTTTAATTTTTTTACTTATTCAAGTTCCCAGACAAACCCTTCCCTATCTATCCAGTAATATTGGTTTATACAATAGTTAACATAAAAGATTCCGAGTGTTCGTGCTGTTTCATGTGCCGCTCGCTCGGAGCTCCCAACTTCCCATCCCGCAAACCATTTTCATATCAGACAGGAATATCATGAATCATGCAAAAAACAATCCGCAATTTTCTGTGAGAGGCTTTTCCAAGGAATACAAAGACGTTTATTTCACCCCTTTAATATAATCCTGGCATGCACAATTTAAGATTAAGCAAAGTAAACTATCCCCATGCATGTTTTCAATCCACAAACTACGTATTGAACTGAATACAAAAACCTCATTTCGCAGCAAACATTTACATTCACATTAATGATATATTTTGCACACATA
>JAQIWN010002718.1:0-14933 GCA_034699025.1 Entomobrya cf. arborea Gr-Col-00668 | reverse complement strand
GCATATGGGTATGAAATCTATATACCGCTAGAAATAAGTCCTCGAAATGAGTCGCCTTTATTATCGTGGATCCTTTACTATATTTTTTTACTTCATTTTCGCATTTAATTGACATCCTAAGTTAACATTTGTAGTTACGTTTGACAGATATCATGATCTTACATGTTTATGGTGTTCCTCTTTTAATCTTTTATCATTTCAAGTTTCGATGCGATAGTTCTTTGAAAAAAATGTGTACACTAATTTTTTGAGGTAATGAATTGCGATAGTGGCTACTTAAATATTCAAAAATCAGACGATATTTTGATGAAATATTTAAAGTTGGTGCTTCATGAAATTTGCGCATGAAGAACAAATATAAGTATGTGATTGGTTTTGAAAAGTCTTGTAAGTGTTGCTGACAAGCGTTTGAATATTAATTTTTACTTGGACCCATTTACCTAACCCTGAATTTTTTGTTTAAAAAATTAACTGTAATTCAGTTATGCAGACATCGACTTCATGACATGATATTAAAGTTGAATGTTTTAGTCTATGTTTTATGCTTTTTTGCTTGCATGGTTGTTTAAATTATCTCTAAATCGTAATGCAGCCTTACACCCGTCTCCTTTAAAAGGGAGCTTCATACTTAATTCATTTCAAGCCCTTAATTAAGGTTATATAATCTGGTGTAGTTTTTATGCTGATTCTGAAATAATTTTTACTTTCCCGAATGCGCAAGTTTGTAATTATCGGCTGCATTTGTTTGGGGCGAACGCACATTTTTTACCCTTGGTAGTAAGCGTGAAACGAAGCAAGCGTCGAGAGAGGAGGTTTTTTTTTTGTTCGAAGTTCATTGCTTATGCAAAATACTACTGGCGCGCGCGCTCACTCAGGTAAACAAACACAGCTGATATTTACAAACTTGCGCATTCGGGAAAATGACAAATATTTTCAGAATCAGCATAAAAAACTACATCAGATTATATAAATTTTATGTATTAATTCGATGACACATTGGAGTAGACCCATTTAAAGAAGTACTTTTTTCTGATCATAAAGATGTAAATTTAACAATCTATGGCAATACAAAATTACAGGAATGTAATTTTGAACTAACCAGAAAAATGAATGGGTTAAATATTTAGGTTTACTAATGGAAAGAGTGATGATCACAGAAGTCGTCAAGCTGATTTAAAGCATACGTCCAAAAATCACTAATTGGGTTATTTGAATTTTAGTTTTGTCTTATTGTTTTATTTAATATTTTTTAAAATGGTAATGCCTTTTTCAAGTTTTAGGCTAATGATTGGAAATTTTTAAAACAAGAGCTAATTTAGATCTTAATCTGCTTCTATATTTTAAGCTGCAAACGAAAATTACATACATGTTAATTACATTTAGACATATATTATATATATTTTTAGCGTATGTTAGATACATTTCATGTGTAAGTAATTTAGTAACTGTACAACACGAAGCGCAAAACATCAAAAATTATTGATTCACCAGCTTATGTTTAATCTTTACGACTTCTAAAATTGGTTTTCATTTTTATAAAAGTAATAGTGTAACAAAATTTATGTAATTTCAATAATATTCACATTACAGTTTATAACCACTTTATAATAACAGCGTAACTATTTTAATTTACAACAAAAAAATCGAAATATGTCCAATAAAGCTCTTACAACATAATATATCGTTTGGAACATTGGAATGGCTGCTCAATAAAATAATGCACTTCTATACATTTTATGCTTTTATTCATAAAGCGTTTCACTTTAATTTATTTACAAATACTAAAAAAAAATATATTAAATTATCTAGAAACATTAAAATTGAACTTTTTAATGTTTAAAAATCGGAAAACTTTGTATTTTGAAATCGCCAACACTTTGTCTTGAGCGAATTACAAAAATGATTAACAAGTTTTTTCTCACTTTAAAAAATAGAATCGGAAGTCTGGATAAAGTATTTCCAGATAATATTACTTGATACAGTAAAATTATATTATTTCATCTAGAAAATATAGCAAAACTATCGTAGAACTTTATTATTTGATATTGGTGTTTTGATCTTGATATACATAAGGTACATGTCTGTTAAGGTTATTTTTACCTTCATGTAAATCTTGGCACTGTTATTTTTTAACAGGTCGTTCGGTTGTATGTACTCTAAGTAAACAATAAATTCAAATTTATTTAATATTAGAGCATATTAAGTAAGGACATGTTCTCCGGAAAGGGTTACTCTCCAATATGCAATCGTAAATGAAAATAGTAACTCCCTCGACGAACAAATGTTTTCTCACAAAATACACATTTAAATGGCTTTTCGTCACTTTTTTGACCACAAGATTCGTGATATTTTAAAGAACACACAGAACTAAACTGTTTTAAACATTTTTTGCAGTAAAACTGAGTGTCGGTTTCTTGCCGTATAATCGATATAAATGGATATGGGTTTTGATAAAAACTTTCAATTTCAAGTGTATACTCTTTTGTATTGGCATTTGAAATAGTCAGCATTTGCTGATGGCAAATAAAGGCATCTCGTAGAGTATGATCAAAAAGGTGAGTTTTCAACCTTTTCTTTTGGGTAAACTTTAGACCACAACGTGAGCACATAAAATATGGGACGTTTGTATGTAATTTCAAATGAAGTTCAAGATCGTTTCACTTTTTTAACGTCATTTTGCGCACTTCACAAGAAGCAGAAATTTCTTCTGTTGCATCTCTAGCGTTAGCAGTTAATAAATTGTTTTTATAAGTTACAATTGCAGGTTTGGCCGTATCGTTGTCGTCATCATTATTTAATACCGGGTTGTTGTAACTATTTGAAGTTGACTGCCCATAATTAGAATAATTACTGGTAGTGCATTCATCCGATTCGTAATTAATTCCGATTTTTAATTCAATTGAGTCGTCTTCATACTTTCGTAATGAACTATCGATTTCCATTGTTATATCTGTTCTGTCTTCTATTGAAATGAATTGCATACAAAAAATATCTGCGGAATATTAATCACGAAAACCAATAAGCATTCTTTTAAGATTCACAGTTGGATTGAATTTAGTTTAAAAATCAAATAAAAATTAAAACGTTCGTTCGTAGTCCTTATTAACTTAAATATATGCATATATTTTTAAACTTCAGAGTCTTTTGTTAATCCATTAAGAAATAATTGTCCTTTATAAAAAGTTAAGCAATGTTAAATTAAACAACACTATTTAAACCGTTGATTTAAATTAAACGCTGGAAAAAAATATGTGGAAAGAAAATGATGGCTTCCTTATTTCCACTTTCACATTACAAACATTTTTAAGCACACCAAACAACTTGATGATGTCCCTTCTCCAACTCAGCATACATTGATTTGAAATTTACGCATCAGCATCTGCAATTTGTGTGCGTGTGTACTTGTTTTAATTACACTTTCAGGGTACTTGTGTAATACATCATGATAGATGGGATGACAAGTTTTGCTTCTGATTTCTATTTCGTTTAGCCAAATGTACCCTTCAATGATACCGTAAAAAAAGAGCGTTGTACTTTTTGTTGTGCATGTCTAGACAAAGCGTTATAAAAAAGGATTCCAATGCTTATCTTTACAATAGTAATGTTTAACTCGGTACCGTTAGTAATTAGTAATTAGTCATCAACAAACAGCGCCCCTTCCTGGGTCATTATGCGTTCTTGTGATCAAGACATTCAAACTTTAAAAAAGGGTACTGAATTTTTGTTTGATTTTTTAACATACGTTCTCATGTAAAAAGTTCAAGTACCCTTTTTTGCTTCGAAAGTAGTTTTGACATTTTCATTCGGTATGAGGTAACAAATAATGTCATCAATTCAAATATATGTACATGATTTTGCTTTTTAAATAAAAAACGAAAGAAAAAAAACTTGAGCCTTTTGCAGGTACACTGGAATTAAGGAGAGTGTATCTTAAATATCATACGTAGAAACAAACTGTGGGACGAGAAAAGACATTCATGAGTGCATGTTTTCGGAATAATCCCTAAGTTATGTGTGGGTCAACTCAAAAAAACTAACGTAACTTACATCTAACCTTAACAAGAAAACGTTCTGTCAGCATCTATTTTTATTCTTTCATGTCATAACGCCGAAAAGGTCCTTTTTATTTTCTAGAAGTAAATAAAAACATAAATAAATACATTGAATTTTTTATCACGACTTTATCCTGTAAAAGTTCTGTACAACATAAACAAAGCAAATAACCCAATTAAATTCTTCGAAATAAAGCCAGTTCCAGTTGTACTTTTGACAAATGTTTTTATTTACCTTTATACGTTGTAGATGTACAGTGCCATAAATTAAATTTATATTTTTAAATTCTTTCTACTTTAAGTTTTCCTAATCCCTTTTTCATTATTTACTAATTTTGCAGCGCCATTTCTTTGTCCATTTTTACCCACAGAAATATTCTTTTGAAATAATGTAGTGGTTTAAATTTTGATCTAGACATAGCTTGGGAATATAAAATATGGTACTTATTGTCAATTCTACAAAAAGAAGTTTCCGCTTTAGAACTGGTACGAATTTTAGCATTTTAGCTCAATCAATCAATTACCATAAAACAACTGCTGATAGATAGAACAGTAGTGAAGAAATTTTGTAAGGACTTCTTCCCTGCTCAGCAGATTTCGGAACTTTATTTCTCAACTCATGTTCTTATATTTAATATCTGAACGTTATGATAAAAATTCCAGTGAACAAATCATCTAGCTTCAAGTCCAAAGTTTAAATTTCAATAAATGATTTTTGGAAATAAATATTGCCTCGCAAGAGCGTAATATAAGCATACTACACCAATACTAATTTGTTGGCTTTTGAACTAAAATGACAGTTATGCTTCTTATTTTATTTACTTAATCAACACCTTTCAAATCGATGTCATTTTAAAATCATGTCAAACACTATCTGCAACGGTTACAACAATCATTTCTTTCAAATCGTCACCATTTTTTTCCCGGTAGCTCTTATTGGTAAACTCGACCATTAAAGTGAACATTGTTTTGGTAAGTTTTATCAACTATTATGCCTGCAGATTCGTCGAGTTGATTTATTGAAAAATTTAGAAATACATATTGAAACATTTTACGATTTATTTAAGCTAAAGACTTTACAATATTTTTAGTATTGTTATATATTTAAATAAATTGAAATGTGTCAAATGGTTCTCATGTAACAAACAAAACGCTGAACTATTGTTAATATTAAAAACTATGGAAAATAAATAAAAATATATATTCAGTTTCCGAACGGCTTCTAGTCCAATATTTCATGTATGCAGATGAAAAATTGTGGAATATGTGACCTATTTGGCTGCCTCCACCACACTGCTTTCAAAATTATCCTATGCGGCAGGAACAATTGCAGCTTGAAATAGTTCTTTTTCTTTAATTTGCTGATTACATGCCATATTCTCTTTCGTTGTTTTCATGCTTTTATTCGTTTCAATCTGCTCCTTTCTTGTTGTCTCAATCACATCCCCAATTTCAGTCCAGCAGCGATAAAAGTTAGCAAGCAGTTACTAACTACTATTGTACAAATTTTAAAAATAATGCTTGTGCACTTTATCTATAAATTTACATTTCATTACAATTTTCAAAAATCATAACAAGCTGATCAAAAACAGTTTTAATGAGACCCTGTGAAATATATTATTTCAAGAGTAAACTTCACATTTTCTTGCAAAAAACGGTGTTAACTTAAAATACACCAAAAGTTTGGTAATAATAACAAGTTGATTAAATATTTAAGCGTCCAAATTGAGGGAAAAAATACGGATAGCAAAACCTTGTCTTTTTGCTCATTAAACCAGTAACAAAATAGTCATGGCTGATTGTATAGATTAGTTCCAAAAAACAGTGTTGGCTAGAGAATTTGACATTCATTTTGTCAAATTTAAATTTTATGAATAAATGTGATTTGCGTTAAATCAACTTGCCTAGCATGCAAAATATATTATGGATCAAAGTTTTATAATTCAAAGATCAAACAAACGACGACTTAAGTGGTTTATGAATCCGTAACTCTAGTGTAGTACTATCACAAAGATGGAGATCGAGTGCAAAAACCATAAAACCAATAAACGTTTCGTTACAACTGTATTCATTTTCAAAGTACTTTATTGCATTCGCCTGCAACATATAATTTCTGCAACAGAATTTAAGTCATTTTTATTTCTTATTAAACAATGTACCTTTCAAATAAAAGTGAATATTCGGAACAATATGCCAAAAAGATCCAGAAATATTTGAACATTTATTTGAGTTAAACTTACTCTATTTTTCTAACCAATTTGAAATCAATAGTATATCTGATAACAACCCTTCGGAATCAACATCGTTCTTAGGAATTAGCAGTTCACAAGATATGAAGCTTGTCAATATAGATTACGATAAAACTGATTTAACTCAAAAAAATGTACGTCCTTTGCCACATTAAGGTAAACTAGTGATTTTAAGAATATTATGGCCCCTTTGCACTAGAGTAATTCAGTTGTTTGCCAAACGCAGAAGATTTAGTAGCTTCTCAGATATAATGTCTTTATGTTTCAATATTAAGTGATATTTAAACACTTGTACGTTTTCGAGTTCTATGCAGCAATATGTGCATAAAATCTTACCCGTTGACTTACAACTTTCATTGCTGCTGACGATCAAAGCAGACTCAGTTTCTGCACTAATTATTAAATTTGATAGATCATGAAGTTGACAAATTTTTTCCCTTGGTACTACTAAATTGAAAAAAGGATACTCCGTATGTACACTCGTCAAATGTGTTTGAAGTTCTGAAATATTTTTAAATTCAGTCGTTGCAGCGTAATCATCACAAAGTTGGCAATATAGCTGTTTTTTCGTATCTTGTGTTTGATTGTGTACCAAATTAGATTTTAGAAAAATAAGACTTATTTTCATCAAAAAAGATAGAAATTTTGTGCACAACTGTTTGTCAAGACAGAGAAATATAAATAAGGAGAACAAAAGACCAAAACCTGGAATTAACGAGAGTATATACACCGCAACTTTATTTTGGGCTGTAGTTGTTGCATTTTTTGAATCTATTATATTGTTGTATTCCAACTCTGTTTTTAATTCAGCAACAAACTTGAAATATTTCTCCCACCATTCCACCACACCGGTTTGAAAAGCGTACTTAACTCGTAGCATTAGCTTAGTTGGGAAATATCCACGAAATTTATATCCTTCCAAGTTTTCATTGATAGTATCTTTGCCAAAATATACAGGTTTTTTCAATGATCTCAGTATCGTATATAATTGAATTGCAAAATTTTTATCTGCAACAATTGCTGACTTATCGCAGGATTCCATATTCATATCTAAAACACGGAGTATTCTTTCATCAGAACCATGTCTACCATTTTTAAATTTCCATGATGGTAACATTTTTGTGTTATTTAAATATCTTTGGATGCGATTTGGAAGTCTTTGCATTAAGTATTTTAAAGTTGTTATATGATCTAATGAAAATCTTCTGCTAACTTCAAACCAAAGCTCGGAAGCTATTGGATAAAATTCATGAGCACTTTGCATAATATAATCTTCTGTTAATCCACTGTTTTCTTTAATGTAGCGATGTGTTTCGCTTGGTAGGTGATAACGCCGGGAAAATATTGTAAAGTTATTTTGTAATAGGCTATCAAATGTATCAAATGGAATCAAATCAGGTTCCAAAGTTAACCTTGTGATATTTTCGCCTTTGTATTCATTGCTTAGGATTAAAAGTCCAAGTGGCATTGAAAAAACGATATTCCTAATTTTAGAATTCGTAAATATGTTACTAGATTGATCCATTAACGAAGTAGCTAGTTTGAAGCACATGTCACCAATAGTGTAAAACATTTTTCTGCCAAATTTTCCAAAAGCTAGCGACTGAATAGAGCCTATGACTACGAAACAAATTAGTATGGATATCCAAGTTGGCATATCAAATGCAAGAATAAGCTCCTTGAATTGATTAATCCAATTGACTTGCTCTTTGTGGCAACTAACAAATCGCATTTGTTGCCGGTGAAAAACAAGTCCTATTTCCGAATGGAACCCCAAGTCAATCCGAGTACTTCGGTGAATTACTGGCCGCAGTTTTGGTGGGTATTTAGATGCTACATTACAACCTTTCATTTTGATACTTCTAATATCGTTTAGTTTAGCATCATATACTTCGTGAAATCGTAAAGTAATATTATGTGGTAAAAAATGTGTAATTTGATGGATGTCAGATATTGACGGCAAGAAACTTGTTTGTTGAAATATTTTGATGCTAATTAAGTAATTAAGCAAAGAGGGTCTTGTCCTGTCTTCGGACTTTGTCAAGTTTTTGAGAAATCGTAATGGCAATAACAAAACAAGGTGAATTATGTAGGGATTTGTTTTCTTAATAATTTTTGCAACTTTAGAGAATGACTTCTTGAAACGGTTTTGTGTTGATATAATGTTAATAGATTGAAATGGATTGCATGGGTTACAGTACGGGCAATGCAGTTGCAAATATTTTCCGTCTTGCCATATCACCACGAATTCAATCAAGTTTACCAGTGATGGATCTGTTGTAAGTGCGGTAATGATCCAGTGATTTTTAAAATAATAATCTTCGCAAATAGAACCAGTAGACGATTTACATATCAAAATAGAATATTTGGGTATTGTGCTCGTAAAATCTTCTTGCCAAACAAAATTTTCGTATGTCAGGAAACGATAAGAATCAAGAGGATTTTTAAGAATTATGCCATCAAACATGTGCGGCGAGTGTTGCTTATTGGGTGGATGAAGGTAAATGTTTACTTCACAACTCGTACGTCTTAAAGACAGTTTGAAGTTTTCCTTAAATTGTATTTCAAGGTAGTAAAGAGCATTTTGTTCGGTGAACCAGAATGTTTTGTTTTTTACTATCATATTTCCTGTGTCATATATTTCTGTTAGGTCGGTTTTTAATATCCAAGAGGAAAACTTGTCGTTCTGGTAAGGACTCATTTCAAAAGGAAATAAAAGCATACTTGAAGGAAATACAATGTAATGAAGCAATACAACAGGATGGAAAATTTTAGAAAAATCTAAATTTAATCCGGCAAAATTAATGACGTTTAGTAAGCATTCGGGAAATTGATTTACTATTTGAATATCATTACTGCTTGAAAGCTCAGTTTTTTGCAAACTCGAAACAAAATAAGGATTAAACTGGTAAAATTGCATGCAAACAAAGAAAAACTTACAACATTGTGTGTAAAGAAACGCCATTGTTGATATTTAATCAATGCAAGAGTTTACAAGATGATAATTGACCGGAAAATTTGTGTTCTAATGTCCAAAGAACAAACGATTTTCCTTATCGTTAAATAACTGAACGTACTGTACTAAACACCAATTCTCCTTCCTCTCTTGTAAGGATTCCTAACTTTTGTTGGCGATGGTCACATGTGACGACTACAGTCAAAAGGCAATATGTACTCGACACCTACTTCCCATTAAACAAAGTAAGCGCAAAGGCTCGCTGCAATACATGTACACAATGCGTTTCAGATAGACACAATACACTTTTCCGTGTATTCCTCTTAACTTTAGTGTAAAGTGTATTGTGTCTATATGAAACGCATTGTGTACATGTATTGCAGCGAGCCTTTGCGTTTACTTTGTTTTTTATGTGTACGGGGTGGGTAAGTAGGTGTCGTGTACATATTGCCTTTTGGCTGTAGTCATCACATGTGACCATCGCCAACAAAAGTTGGGAATCCTGACAATAGAGGAAGGAGAATTGGTGTTTAGTACAGTATTTTAGTTTATTGTTTAAAAGTTTTAAGCACAAGTCCCAGAACTTTAGACGTTTAGTTTAAAACCTTTATTTATTTCGGTTTTAACGTAATACGTTTACGAAATATTTTTTTGTTTATTTAGACCCTTGAACCAACTGGCTGATTGATTATTAGATAGATTCATGTATTTAAGTCTTTTCACCGAAATCCAAATTTTACTTAACTGTGAACGCTACTCAATATCTATATAGCCAGAGTTGACCGATATTTAGAACAATGAAGAACATCAATCACACTGGGCTTGTGCGACGAAAGAAAGTCTATCGTAAAAATTCAATTTAAACTGTTATTTCAGCTATGGTTTTAATTTCACGATATTGTTTCGATCCGACCCAATCCGACCTTTTCTATGTTGATTTCCAGCAGATTTGATAGTTCAGGTTAAATTCTATCACTGATGGTCTTTTATGGTTGTCGAAGGACGCTGGTGCCTGAACATTGTAGAAATTATAGTGTTCTCAATGAAACTGAGAAAAGTTAGGATAAATTGTGCAGGCAAATGCACTTGAGCTGATGTTTTCTTTTGAGGATGTTTTCGTAAAAATGTCCAGTCTTTTGTCTTACTTTTAGTCAACTCGTCTAAAATCTGTAGTATGTCATGTTTTATGAGGAATAAAATTAATTCTTGAAAAATACGCACCCTGTGCTTACTAATTCTAAATTAAACGTTAGAAATAACCAAATAAAAACTTTAAGTTGTAATCCTTGATCTTCAGTCTGCTGATACCAAGTTGGACAACAGAAACATCTGATTGCTGCTACGCTGTCATCATCAAAATTGGCACTCACCATAAGCATAGCACACACCAAAATCCTCACTCACTCACAAGGAGTACTATTCCACTGCCCCCCGCTCCGAGATAAATGAAATATATAAAAATTAACTATAATTCACACTGGTCACGATTCCAAAAATATTTTGCTGTAAAACTAATGTTCAATAGCTTAATTTTGACGACAAAAATAAAGCGTCAACGCAGGCTTAGCTTGGATGCTAAGCCAGCTGTCCACTCAACCGCGTACTCCAGGGAGAGAACCTCTTTTTCGCGTTCGTAGCTCACTGCGCTGCTCGGCTGGGTAGAGCAGCTGGCTTTACATCCAAGCTAAGCGTGCGTTGACACTTTATTTTTGTCGTCAAAATTAAGCTATTGAACATTAATTTTACAGCGAAATTTTTTTGGAATCGTGATCAGTGTGAATTTTAGTTTATTTTTATATATTTCATTTATCTGGGAGCTGGGGCAGTGGAATAGTATTCCTTGTCAGACTCAAACCTAACTCATCACTTTTCACCCATATCTCTTCAGCTACAGACATACGGAGTGCGGTCGATTTTCTATCGTAGTAGTACGCTAACCTATATCCTTACTCGACAACGAACTGAGATACAAATTTCTCACCAATTCAGCAAAGAAGACAAAAAATTCACACTATTGCTGAATCATACAAATCATATCATTTTAATTCGAAACAATGGTTTTTGATGCATCGTATATTAGTTGATTTGAGAGGATCGATTAGTAACTAAAAGTTAAATGAACACATTTAAAGTACACATTTGAAAAATCTCTAGAAGTGATGCTAGTTTCAAGCGTGTTATTCAAAATTGCATCAAGATTAGTCAAGAAATAATTGATCTCTTAAACTTGGATGTATTTTCCGCTTTTAAATATATAAAGGTCCTTTCAAAGGTTCCCCAGATCCGATTTTATGTGCTACTAGAATCGTTATGGATCGGAAAAATTTCTGATATCAGAAGAAGACTGAATTACTAAAGGAATAACTATTTAAATGAAGGGCACATTACTATTAATTTTAAGAAAATCCATATGTGTTGTTAATGGTATTTTCTAAAAAACAATTCAGGTCAAACATGTTTTTCATTTTCTTAAAACTTAAAACAAATATTATCTTCATGTAAGATTAATTGAATTCTGAGAGGTTAATGGTATTTTTTAAAAAAGCCACGTCAAAACTTGTTGTGCTTTATCCTAAAGCTAAATGAAATATTATCTTTCCTGTAAGATTAATTGAATTCTGGCACGTGTCCAAAATATAAATTTAGCTATAACTGCCACCGCAGAAAAACGTGATTCTTTTAAAGTAGCATAGTTTGGACTAATGTCCATATACGACTAACTTTTTATATGAATTTTCTACAATGACTTAGCATCAAAGAAAATATTTCCGAATATGTCCAGCCTTTGGAAAAAAATATTTTTGTTAGTTTGCTCACTTTTGTTAAACTGAAATATATCAGTAAACATGTAATTTATATCGCCCACATCCGTATTAGTACCACTATAATTTTTTTTTGTAAATTTGTACCCGGTTTGTATGGATGATACTCCATCAAATTTAGTATTATTCACTACATATATAGCAACCAATTTTAAGACTTTATTACAGAAAATGTGTGGTTATTACTGTACTTCCCATGCTTAAAACATATTGTAACATAACTAACTATTGTAATATTTTAGAATTAGAAATTAATGAAATTATGTTTTTCTAAAGTGATTTCATTAAGTTAATTATATTATGTTCAATTATATTTCAATGCACTTCAATTATTATGACTCACTTTCGATTATGTGAAACCTCACCCTCAATCTTAATCAATTTATCCGTTTGTAATTTTTTATAAATATATGAATTTGATGAAAATAAAATCAGTCGTAATTTTCTAAAGAAATTAACTGCAACGAACACACCTGAAAAGCTCTCAAACAAACCCAACTTTTGGGAAGTTTACACCATTAACCGACAGTGGCTCTTTAAGGCACTAGAAATTTTAAGAGAAAGTGGTTTATCCTAACAATTGGATATATGGTCAAATTATACAGCAAATGTGAGGCCAAAATTAAACAGTTACTATGTGATGACCACAACAAAGTAGCAATCCTTAAGCAAAGACAAGATTGCCATTAATTTTAGGAAATTGGTGGTTATTTTCATAGCCTGGGCTGTTCTTTTGTGCATCGAGTGGTATTATACTTTAAAATAATTTTTCGAATGGAAATGGGGAACTTGAAAAAATGATTTTCATACGATATTTTGGTTGATACACAAAATAGTTAATTATTAATTAACCGTTTAGAGTGGCTTTTCAAGGTACCCTGATTTTTGAGTGCATTGCAAACATTTAACTGTGTAGTGGCACTACCTATTTTAGCTTTGGCTGTATATCATTAATGCAAAGGCTATACATATTTTAGTCAGAACTTGTTCATGTGTTAATTGATATGATTTTTTGTGCTGTACTCTAAATTCGATCATTGGTTAATTATTTTCAGTAACATTGTCCCCCTGCAAAAACTATTGATGACATCAATTTGGAATAAAGGTGTAGTGGGTAAAATGTTACGACAGAAATGAAAACTATAAAAAGGGCTTGGTTCTACTTGAGACACGTTTAGTTGTGATACTCTATTTCGATTGAATAAAATGAAAATTTCTTCTTGGGATCCTTACTTGTTATTTGCTTTGGTTTTTTCAAACTGTAGTATTTGAGGTTTAGGTTTTATAATGTATTTATTATAAGTAAAGCATAGGTTCTTTGCCTTGAGTATACGCAGAGTTTGTGTGTACGATTACAGAGCAAGATTGAGTCTGAGGACAAATCTCAGCGTACAAGCTAGACGACTTACATCTAGATAGCTACGAGTGACTACGTGAGGAGACAGACAGTCCAGATATTATTAGTAAGGAATTAGCTTAACAAGATAATACAATTACACATAATCAGAGTCTGACTAATAGCTAATTCAAATACACTACACAAACATATGAACTTTTATTTAACCTTTAAAATTAAATCTTTATCAACCACTGTTTTGTTGACCTACATCGTCATCCGTTCTAGTTTGCATAATGTATTATGCAAAAGCCTCCACGTTGAATTTATCAAAGGAGCGTAATACCAACCAAATCCTTTATTAATCCATCCACTAAATATAATTTGTTTTTCATGTGAACTGAAGCTTAATCCCATTTCCAAACCCTGGAGTGGTTGCAAAGATGATTACATATATTTTAGTTGATACTCATCTTCAGAAAAACCGTTTTTCACAACAACTATTTTTGTACGCTAAAAACGAAAAACTTAGGTAGAAAAGATTTCTTTCACTTTCTCTTCATATAACTGCAAATATACAAGAAATAAGGAGAAGTTTTGTGAAAAGTTGAGTTTTTTATGTTACCGGTGAGGTCTTAAGCTCGCGGGAATATTTTACGCATAAAAGTTGTGAATGATGTGGAGTAGCGAAAAAAATATTGAGATAATGACGTCTTTGAAAAGGTTTATTCTCTGGTATATTTTTTCTTCTTTTGTATAAATAAAATGATGCTTCAGAGTTTACAAAGGAGAGGTTATTAAAAGGGCCATTTTTGGGTCAATATTCAAAAAATTGTTTTCTTCCCAGTTTTGTACAGTTAACCGAGTTATGTATTCCTGTACAGGTTTCAGCTCAATCGAACCATCCTAGCCGAAGTTATAACGGATCAAAGTTTGCATGAAATGGGTCCATTTTTTCAAAAAAAAAATTGAAACTTAAAATTCAAAACGTTATATCTTTGACATTTCTGAGAGAATAGTGTGAATCTGGATGAATCTTGAATTTCCACCTGTGAGCCTAAATACAGCTTCTAAAACGAAAAAACCGTTAAAAAATCACAAAACCACATCTAACTCTCTTAAAAGGTGGAAATTCCAGAATCATCCTTACACACTAGTAGAGTTAAGTGTCGCCTTTCGTTTGATATATTGATATAGTAAATCGGTTGGGTAAGCTCCGTGCAACGACTGTTTAAATATTTTTGACTGCTGGCCGACGGTCGGCAGCATGCACCGGCGGTGCGGCTGCGTAAATCGGACGTTTGATGATTGTCCCTTATTCTGCTATTAATACCAATTTCAATGACATATGTATAAAAGAACGCGAATACGTGTATTTTCCGAAAATTATTCGTTGAAGCATTTTAGCTTATGGGGTTTGCTTCGCTACATGTCACCACATAAAAAAATCAAACGTATTTACAAACTAGTGAACAAAAAAGCTGTCCGCCAAGCATATTGGGTTTTAATGGGTATTTT
>JAQIWN010002717.1:0-14935 GCA_034699025.1 Entomobrya cf. arborea Gr-Col-00668 | reverse complement strand
GTTCTAAACTGCTAAGCAGGCAAATTCTTTCGTTTTTTTCTTTGAATTTGTCTGAAATCGAGATTTTTTGGGTTTGAAGTCAAAAAACGATATAAACTGCGTCTTGTGACAACTTTATTCAAAACATTTATTTTTCATGTTTGGTGCCTGCATTTACTTGTAAAAATCAATAAAGAACAACTTTAGATACAGCTCTTTTTATATTCAGGTATGCATACTTCAAAAAGCATTAAATTACACTTTTCTTCGAAAAAATATGCATTGGTTTCTTCTGAAGAAATAATTTGATGCACACATCACTGTCCTCAGTTTGATTGAATCCCTTTGAATAGAGAGTATTTGATAACAGTAAGTTACTATTATTCCCAGAAGTTTTATAGCCTTTATACTTAATTCTTAACTTCTTAATTCTTCTTAACTTAATTCCAACTATTACTTGCCACATTGATACTTTATTTTGGAGATAACAAGATGTGATTATTGTATTTATCAAAAGCATTTTAGATTTCAGGTTACAGATTGACGGATAAAATCATTTATCTCTCAGCTCAGCTTCATTATAATTGATGTGTATTTTGCAATATTTGCGGTACTAAAGTTGCAAAAAATGGAGACACAGAAAATAAAGCACCCCACTCGTATCCGGTATCTCTATTATAGATTATGCAGCCTCATTCAACTTTCTATAACTTCATTACTTTGCAATCTTCATGTGTATCTATTTAATTCAAAAACTTTTTCCCGTTTGGCAAAGTTGGAAAATCGGTAAATGATAAATGATATCCGGTTTCCCACGTAAGTTATTCAATGGAATTCAATACCATATAAAGTACACCGTATTTTCGATACCTATAAAAAAACGTCACAGGGTAGTTTATTATGAATTCTTTATTCAGCCGTGTGTTGGCATAATAGAAAAGTTTCTATAAAAATAGGAAATCATTTTGGAGAGAATAGTGTAGCAATTTCTATGCAGTGACATATGCATTGGAGAAAACTCGTTTTGAAGAAATTTATCCCTCGCTTGTGCAAAATTTGATTTGTTAAGATTTTTGTTGTACTTTTTGCTGGGTTGACTTGATACATAATCTGATCATATTTCCCTTTGACCTTGTCTATGCTTTTTGGAGGTGATGTATTTTAGTTAGCAGACACTTATACAAACTCAAACCTTTTCAAATTTCAGCTTGCTTACGTCACAAAACAGTGAAAGATGCATCTTATTGGGAAATTCACCGCAACATGATATAAATAAAAACTTTACCGTGTCTTTGCATTATTTCCGGTTGTGTCCTCGTGCCCAATGGCCGTAGCTCTGAACGTTCTGATACATTCGTAAAATTACCACCCAGAAGTTGCTTGGTTAGCGTTAAAAATTTTGATACTGTCGAGTGTCGGATGCTATAAAAAGCCACACTGCTGACTCTTGTGGTAGTATAGAGGCTGGAAATTGTGAGATCGAACTTTACTCAACTCTTACATACACTATGTTCATTTTGTTCAAGCCAAATAAAATGTTACAACTAAATCCACTCGACCGTGGTATGGGTTTTAATCAAATTACAAACCAATCTAATAGTGGTCAACTTATACGGATTTGTAATATACAATGTACGTTTGCACGCAGGTACAAAAGTAAATATTTCGTAGCTTATGCACTCGGTCATGGTCAACATTCTTAACTAATCAAGTCACATGTTTTATTTCAATGTTTTATCCATCCTGTGAAGTATACATTATGCATGCATGAAAAGCTTTCTCTCAGCATACCTTAAAAAATAGCTTCAGTGAACAAATTAAGACTTCTGAAAAGAAGCGGGTAATTTTTATTACCCTTTGATTTTTTCATATGCGAGGAATTTAGTAAGGGACCAGACAAGCACGTTACATTTTAAGTGTTTCATTTATAAAATAATTGTGCACGCGGAAAAGGAGATTTTTCAAAGTTTCAAGCTTATTTAATTTGTTTTCATTAAGAAAGAGAAAGGCAAAAGCACGTTTCCTTCTTATTTTCCATTTTAATGCACAAATTCTGGCACGTGTGTGTCTGTCTGCATCTGCATATTATATTAACTAATTTAAAAAGGCATTGTGAATGGATCTCTAGCATTAAAAAGGTACACACTACTGATGAACATTAAGTGCTACACAGCTAAATATTATTAAACATACAATGGGAACGTGAACAGTCAAGATTAGAATTAAAAGTATATTTTAACAAAAGATTATTTTTTTTATTTGAGAATTGTTCCTTCTGATATTAAATTTAGCTAGAATTTTGGATCTTCTTAGTATAAACATAAACCAATATTTATACTATAATAGCATTAACATACAAAATGTACTTTTCTTTCTTTCTACTTTCACCTACTTGTTCTGTGTCGGACAGCTTCCACTAACGCCCTACAAAAGATCATGCTATTCATGCAAGAATTAAGGAAATTCGGAAGGGAAAGAAAGAGAAAGTAATTATTTTACAAATTTTCTTCTCCGGCTTCATCTTCTTTTTACATCTTTTTTTATTATTTTGCCATATTTTTGTCTAACGCAAAAGCTCAACTTGCTACGATCCTCTCTGTTGAGCTTGAGCGTGTTTCTTCTTGTTGCCCCAAAACTGCCAAGCGATTCTTTCTGTTTCGTATTCCTGCTCACTGAACAAACTAAATTTTATCCAATTCCTTTCACTTTCTTCTCTACACTTTTTGTTCAAAGCCCTAAATTGTTTTATGAATCCTTTTGCTCACTTTCTCCTATGTGCCTCCAATTCAACAACTGAATAAACTTTGTTACTATTCTTCTAATATGAACATTATTGCACGCAATTTTGTAAATTTTCATGTGGAACGTCTGAAAAACAGGAACTGGATGCTGAATGGAACACAGCAATGTTCAACTGATGCGTACATACATCACAAAACAAGGACTAAACTAAACTATAGCATGTTTAACAAAGTAAAATTACTGCGTATATTTGATTTACTAACTCACTTGCATGCATGAATCTTTTGACTCAAATAGATTTCCTCTCCTCTACAAGCATGAAGGGGCATTTACGTTGTTTTACACATGAAAGTGATGTGATTTTAACCAGAAACATTTTACTTGCACAAATAAAACTACATAACATAATAAGTTGAAAAAAGTTTCGGCTACTTTTAGTTTGATCAAATTTAGTACTTGTTGTTCAGAGGCAGAATCACAAAATCTGAGATTGACTGAATGAGTGAGTTGAGTGAATGGTGTTTCAGTTCAGAATGCAAGTATGTATACAGTACGTACATTATTGATGTAATATGAAGTTGAACAGATTTTGTTTTAGAAATCAACGGAAACAAACTTTGTAATATCGAAACGCAACAAAAAGTAGAGACATAAGCAGATGTACATGCATACTAGAAATGATATCTCAACGGAGCTGACTGTAAGCACAACTCGGAAACACACTCAAAAAAGTTAGCACCATCCACAAATCGACATGACATGAAAATAGACAATTTGACAGGAGCAATGGACTTACCAACACCAACTCAACTAGTACACCACCACAAAAATGCATTATTGTTGTATGTACAGAAAAAAGGTAAATTTTCACGCTGTAACGAAAAAACTTTGTTCCGAACCTAAAAAAGAAACAGTCAAAAAATATGGAGAGAAAGCAGTGAGGGGTGAAAACATGAATCCAGAAGGTGAGATGGCGTTTCCTACGTTTTCGTATTGTGACATTCGCTTCATCATGCATGTTGTCCATATCTATGCATGTAAAAAATGCTTGCCTTCTTTATATGCATTCCAGTTCCAAAATGTTGTGTTTAGTTTGGAGTGCTTAGTTTTATTTTATAGCTGAAAATAAGTTTACATAAGGGTAACATCCTGTCAATAGTTACATGACTTCTTTGTAGGATGAAAGTCTCGTAGGATGTATAGTAATAATTGTACGAAAAAAAGTAAATATTGCCAGTTTTACTCTAAAATAAGTAGAAAAGTTTTCTAAAATGCTAAAAGTAGAAAAGGCACCCAGTTACCAGTCTTTTGCTCAAAAAATGATTGCGATGATAATGCTATCACCAACTACTTTGTTTCACATATCGTATGAGCATAACATGCTTTTCATTGTCGGCTTACCTTTTTGTGACCGTCGGGCATATTATTAGTATGCATCCACATTCTAAGAAAGTGGAGAAATGTTTTTGCGCCATCGCACCAGGAGATGAGGTAGGGTAACAACGTCTACACTAAAAAACGTCAAGTTTATCTTCAGATTTCATTGGAAAAAGATGTAATTGGACGACCTTGTACTTTTAAGTGGTTCAATACAAATTGTATGAACGGAAGATGAAAATAGCCGTAGCGTCGCATTCGTAGGAAAACAGTCGTATCTAAAAGAGCTACTAACTTAATAAACATCTATTGAATGAATTGATATATTTCTCTAAGATGTATTTACGATAAGATAATTATTTTTATTTAATATCCAAGAATGTTTACATTTGTATGAATTATATAGCCAGTGCATTTTATGTGTAAGTTTACAAATAGTTAATACATTATGACAACTAATTTAATGTAGAATGTAGTAATAATATTTCTTTAATTTCATATTTACATAGATAATACACATACACATTACTACATTAACCTGAAGAATGTGTAAACTTTTATTCATGTGCTTTTGAAATCATTGATTATATGATTAATCTTCCATTTACTTTTTTGAATTTTTGTCTATCTATAGAATACATAATAATTTACACATGTATTGGTACTAGTCAATATATTAATTGTACTTAAATGACAATACATGCAAACATTAAAATGTGCATTTCACCAGGAAATATATGTAACTACTTCTATAACTCTGTAACCTTTAATTTTATATTTCTCTAAACTCTCCCCAATTGAAAAAAGTTAGTATTTCATCTCATTTATCCCCAGACATTTTTATAAACAAATTTTGCACCATCGACATACCATGATTGACTTACATTTATCTTTTAGTGTATAAAACAAGAACATTCTACAAAATTAACATTCATTAAAGTTACACCACATCAAAAAATAATTCAGTTTACAAATAAGTTCTCATTGTCAGTCATGCACTAACGATAAGTTTACATTTCATTTATATTTGTATCAATAAATTTTTGAAAGGTTAGCAGTGTAAGTAAACAAGTAATTAACGAATATATTTGATCATAGCTAAATACACATGTGTATAAGTATATTTAATAAAAACTAGTGATGTAGACGAAACAGCGAGGCGATTACTCGTATATTTAACAGTAAAATCTTATATTGCCCCATTCTGATGTTCAGAAAACTTTGCCCTGCAAATATTATGTGCATATAAAGTACAGTATATCATTCAAGTAGGATTACTTTTATTTATTTAACTTGTCATATCAAATTATTTTGTATTTCTGCAATGTACTTAACAATGTATATAAAGCTTGTTTAAATTTAAAATCAAAACTTTTCATGTACATAAATATATTATGGAGTAAGCTATACTCCTTTTAAACATGTAAGTTTTTATAGAATGTAGAAATGTTCCTTTTCTGGATGAGGAATTCGTAGTATTGTTTTTACCCAAAAATCAATTCAACTTAAGCAATTATCACTTTTGTTTACGTAAGAACGAATCCTTCAATTTATCTCATCATTATAGGTTACCCAACCCACTCATGATTGGGAATATGTAATGGTAGTGGTGGTGGCGGTAGATTTGCAGCGTACATTTTGAAGCATGTAGGATGGATGTAGGATGTGTTTTTAAGCCGCCTCAAGCTGCTGCTAACTCAATCCCGGTTCCAAAATTTTCACTCCGTCTAATAATGATTCCTAGAAATGAAAAAGATTATTATTATTTTACTTTCCCCTTTTAAACAGTTACATCCTTGTTAAAAGGACAGTTGATATGATAGACCCTCTCGTTAGCAAATTTTCTCGTAAAATTAAAACCCGAAAAGGTTTGATCGTCATTATTAATCATGAAACAATCTATAGACATGTTTTTCGTTTTTCCTAAGGGTTTTTCGTTTCAGTACAGACTAAAGACTTTACGTGTATCAAAGAACTGAAATGTAGCATATTCTGACAAACAGATATTGAGGATAATTAAGCCGTGAAAGAGCTTCTTGGACAAAATTAAAATTACATTTAAGTGGTGGTCCCACAGAGATGATTGTTCTTTTGACTAATCACTCTTTCAATTAGTTAACTAATGTTACTGCTTTTGGCACACACAGGGCGTACAAGGAAACTAGACTGTACAGCTTCATTATTTTGATGAGAACTTTTTACCTTTTAATTATTTTGGAAATGCTGACGCAACTTTGGCGGATTTAGTTTCTATACTTCAATGAAGTGCAGGCATCGATAAGATAAGCAGGGAACGCTGTATTTTTTTGTTTGAGAAATATTCACTTCAGTTTCCCTAATCCCCTGATTATTTGCAGGAGACATACAGATATTTCCAGTAAAAAATACTTTATAGATGTAAAATCCGTCTTATAGGTAACCTTTCCCTGTTTTTTAAAGAAATAATGAGCCTACGAGCTCTTAAAAACGTGCATGAAACATGAACAAACAGAAAAATACATCAATAAGCCTACGCAACGTCATCTGCATATCTCTTTGATACAAAACAAATAGTCTGAAAAAGACAGCACACAAGAAAATCAGGCATTTTATTTCCCAAACCAAGCCAGTCGACGAATTTCTCTCTAGTACTTTATAGTAATAAGCAAAATGTGTAGTCAAATCAAACGAAAAATTATGAGCGAGCGAATTCGGGAGAAGGAACGAGTAAAAACAAAAAACTTTTATCACAAAAGTAATGTTACTAATGAGCACGTGGAGAAAAAGAGTGGAATAAAGTAAACAAAACAGAATATTATAGACCTGGCTTTTATTTTTGATTTGAAATAAAAATGGAGAAAGTATTGAAGTTGTAGGTAAGTATTTACAACACAATCGTACATTTTATACGGAAATCGGTCTGACTAGAATGCTTCCTCCGTCAACCCACAAAAACTTTCTAGTTTTGGTGAAAGTAAACATTCTAGCGATTACACACAGTACATATTATGTAACGCTGTAAATGCTGTCATTTCGTCTAATAGCAGGGTTGAAGATCTTTTGTTTTAGTTACGTTATTTTCTATTCATATGCTTTCTAGGCACAAGAAGATAAAAATAGAAACATTACCATTGATTATCTTTTTCTTCTGCTAAAAATGTATTGTGCAATGTTTATCTAAGTTATGAAAACAATCCGAATATTAAGCCAAGTAAAATGACATAGGCTCTCAATCAACCATCCATAACCACTCTAGGCATTTCAATCAAAGCACGTATTTTTTCCCAGAAATGGACGGTACAGAGTGTATCATATCACTCAGCAATATGCCATACTCATGGTTGATGTAAAGAATGAGAAATCATTTTGCAGGAAAATGCAAAAGGTAAACATACTATTATATATCATCCCAGCTCGAATATCTATGATATTCAAAGAAAAACATAATTTATTTATGCCTTCTATTGTTTCTCATATTTCATAATGTATACACATTTGCATCAAAATCGAAGATACCTGATCTACTCCAAGTCAAACTCTCGGAAGGCAATAGATATAGAAAATCCTGATTAAGAAAGTAGTCTCCTCACTCCTCACAAACTCGTTGCACTACTGAAAGTTTCCAAAATGAATGGCACTATCTTTCTATGTATCCTTTTGTAAGGTGTTTGCCATATTGCCGTAAAACCGACATAATGTTATAAACCATCACAAAAGATATACGTGAAAAAGTAAATTGGAGTGGAACAGCGAAACAAGCTCAAAGGGTGATAGTGACGTTACAAATACCAAGATTCCAGTCCACAGAGCCCATGGGTCAATCTTTGTTTAGTTTTATCATCTTTATCTATCTGAAATATCCTACAAATGAATGAAGTAAACTAGAAGAACGTATATAATGCTTTGTTCAGCCTCCCAGCGGCTCCCGACCCACTCCTCCACTTTTTAGTTATATAACCTTTTTCGATCTGATCTGGTTTAAGAGGAAGTCGGTGGAAGTTTCCATGCTTTTGGTTGTTTATTGTCTTTATACTTTACTTTGTGGATTGGAATGGGATAGCGGTGATGGCGCGGCGGATGGGAAATGTGAAAGCCCACTTAATTTACTAAACAGGATGTAGGTCAGTACGGTGGTGGCGGTAGTGTTAAGGCACGGTGTGCTCTGCTCATCTCAAAAGCGAAATGAAGCCTCTAAAAAGAGGAAACTTATTGTTTTTAACTATTCAAAAGGGGTTTCACCCTTTTCTTCTATTTTCATTCGATGAGAATGAGATGTTTGTGAGAGACTATAAACAAACCGCAGTTTTGGAAGCAGCAGCACACACTACAAAAACCACCTCCACTTTGTTCAAGGAGAAAAGTTTGCATCTGTTTTTGTCATATCACGTACAATGAATTGATCCGCGTAGATTGGGAAAACTAGTGGGAAAAGCAGGATGGAGAGGAGGATGAATCAAAAAGCAAAGTTTTTCCTATTGTATTTATCAACTTTACAATCGAAAATGAAACGGAGAGGAGCAGAGAAAGAAGAAAGTAAAGTAAAGAGGAAGTGACAGAATTGGTTCAAAATACCATGAAGAATAAAATAGAAGATGCGCTCATTTTACTACGGCTCAGCGAACGGATGCGGAGAGGATGAGATGAACAACACTGATTTCCCTTGTGCTTGATTAAGCGATAGATATGTGTATATCTATATCAGGCAGGGGGGCAGGTAAATAAAAAAAGTTGGAGTCAGAAAAGAATCAATATGAATACAGTGTTAGATAAATAGATTCCTTCTTTTAAGTTTGTCATTTGATGCAAAAACAAGGTCAGTGATGTAATTTTTCTACATTCACAGATTTAAAATAATACCTCAACCATTTTTTTCTTGAAGCTAACCCATAAAAATCAATGACTATTTTTTGTTTAAAATTAGCCCAATTTTATAATAACCAATTCATTCGACAAAATCATATTAAAAAACATGTATATCATAATGTGTACATAAGTTCTAGTTATTGGGCAGTATAAAATTTTATTTACCAGAAGGCTTCCCTAAACTTTCAAAACCACTATCCATTATGTAATAAAATCGTATGTTTTTTTCTTACTATTATGTACCTTTTTAGGTGGATAAAAACTTTAAAAAAATATTCATCACATCCGCCAGTTTAGAGACCCGGGTATCATTTAGGTTTGTTAAAAACTGCGTACAAAAGTACAAATAGAGACAGCTATTTATACAATTGGACGCAAGTTTTGTTTTGACATTCCTTTTTTGCACTTTTGTCTGATGATATAGGTGAAGGCCATCACCAACATTACCATAAGATCTACATTACACTATGCTTATTGCAGTAGTGGTAGTTGATGCCATGGGGTGGATAAACTAAAGAAGGATGATGGAAAGAAGCCAGAGGATTTTTAAGACAACAAATACCTATACTTCTGGCTATATGCACGCGAAATCTCATCAAGTCTAGTTTTGGGCAAATATAATGCTTCCCCTCACTTTCCCCCTTTTTGTACAGAAAGGATCTAAAAGAGAAAAAGGACCATTACCACAGCTGCTATATTACCATTTTACGAGCAAAGACATTATGCATACAAGCATTTCTCTAGTGAGGCGATGCGGTGTGCAAAGAAAAAAAACGCCTTTAGACCCTTTTTTACTCACTGTGCACATAAATGACTCTTGCTATTTCGCAAAACCATTTTTGCCATAATCATAGCGATTCTAAAAGCACACCACACTTGCTTCCTTTCCTCTTTTGCCACTAAAATGAAATTTGTACTTTTGGTTGGCTACCCTGAAAATGACGTACCCATTCAACTCATGACCACTCATAAACGGATAGTATTTTTGCACACTACAAAATTTCTTCTCGTTTTCCCCTTTTTCATTTTATCATACGTATGTGTACGTCTCAGAAAAAAACCTTTTTGCACAAGATTTTGTTTTTGCAAAGGAGGAAAAATGGTAATGGATATTTATGCATTTTCACAAGATGATGGTTGTGATGTGATGATTATGGTATTATGGTGTGTAAGTACACACATTCAGCAAAGAGCAGCGAGAGAACATCATGCATTTTATGCATTTGAAGAGATAACATGAAGCACAAGGGAGTAAGTAAGAAAAATTGGTTCAGTATGGTTGTGAGTAAAGTGTGGTTATTATTATTATGATGATTACACCACTCCATATCACACACAGTGCAAACAGAAGAGAAAATCCTTTAAAAAACTGACAAGAAGGGATAAAATGTAAGTGGAAAGGGTTGATAATGATATATACATACATATATGCACATCATGTAATATTAAAGTTAAAAGGAAGTACTTGGAAAGAGCAAATGTGTAACAGGGTTGCATACAACCTCAAACAAGAGTACATCTCTTACGTCTTACTAAAGTCAAGTCAGAACAGACGCAGCAGTAAACATTGAATGAAAGAAAGATGAAGAGATGCTCATCTGGTGGTAGTGGTATGTAAGGTGGTGGTGGTGTTAATGATGATGATGGTAGCAGTGATGATGACTATGGCTATATAGATGGATGGAGGGAGAGGATAACGATAATAACGCTTTTCCTCGAACATTTTAATCAGATTATGTCTAACCTCCTTTCCCTCATCTTCAATTTTTCCTCTTTATTTTTTGTATCTCTTCTTGATTTTTTTTTTCCTGGAGAAATGTGGAAGGAAGCAAAAAATAGTATAATGCGGAGATATGTTGTGTTTGTGTTGTGTGAGGCTCTGTCTGACAGATGAAATTTAAAAAAGTATACAAAGTTATTTTGCATAGTTATTTAGATAGAGACATTGCAAAAGTATTTTCTATTCAAATAGGTGCCAGTTTAGCAAATAAACACAAAAATGCACATTGAGATGTGGTATGTACTCTGTAGACAAGGGACTTTAACTTTTTTTCTAAGAAAACGTTCAAAGGAAACGTTTTATTAAGCAGGAAAACATTGTGAACGAGAAAATGTGCATTTGTGTATCTTTCTTCTGAAGACATTCTCCGTTACTTTTACTTTTTCATTCAAGACAAGACAACTGCTCTGCTTTTTCTTTGAAGATAGCTTCAATTGAAAATTTATTTTATTCAACAAGACACGATATATAAGACGAGTACGAATAAAGCAGAGTGAAAGTGTAAATTGGTTTTTTAACGTTGAACGCCAAACCAACACCACATTCATCCACATCTTCACCGTCAAAACCCATTGCTTTGAATTTGAATTATCATCAGACCCAGACACAAAAATTCCACATTTAAAAAAGCTGGCTTGTTTAGTTCGAATACATAATGTTGATTCGTCTCTTTTGTGTGTCTTGAGAAAAGATGCGTTTTATTTGATAGGTAAAGTAATATAGTCGTTTTAACATTTCCTCATTCAATTTTCCTGGAGGAAAGAATAATCAATGTCGTTTCCCATATATTTCATAAAAGGAGGAATTTAAACGAGTAAACTATCTTTTGGGTTTCTCCTTTCGATACAGTTTTTTTTTTCTAGTGTGTGGATTGAGTGAGTGCGTATACCTATCCTTTTGGTGTGAGAAATATAAAACTAGATTGATTTGGATTTCAATGATTTAGTTCTCAATAAATTTAGTTTTTTACCATACTCCTTCTCATTCTACTCGATCATATGAGCAAAGCTAAGTCATCATTTTAAGGTAAAAAGGGTAATCTCTTTAACATAGTCAAAGGACATGTCTTTTAGCGCTGTCACTGCAAAATGAAACCTTTCCGGGAAAATGCTCTAAAGTATAGCAAATAGGAAGACTGAAAGACTATTTCATGAATCTTCGTCCACACTCACACCAAAAGGACCTCGGCATACCACAAAAAGGAGCATAACCATTCATTCTACCTTTCCTCGTTGAGGAAAAAAAAGATGATCAAAAAGATTGAATTCTTTATCATTATTCCTCCCTTTCCTTTACAGTCGATGTCGTGATGTGTTTTATAGTATGGCTTTTAAAAAACCTGCGTGTGTATAAATTTTGTGAAATGGTGCAATCTCAAACACTTATTTTCTTAAATCTATTTTCTCAGTAACGCAAGTTTTTAACCAAAACAGGATCATCACTTATTTTTTTCTTGGTGACAAAAAAAACCTACAAACGACGGCATGTGGTCAAAAATATAGTCACAAAGACATAAAATATGGATAGTGAAAGTAGTCAACTGTCTCAAACTACCATACCACCACCACCACGGCACAATTTTTAGCCAGTTAATGTCCTAGCATATCGGTATTTTCATATAGTAGCTTGCAAGCAAACCAGCAGGTTTCACACACTCAATAAATAAATTGTGTTGGAGCATTTTTATTGGCAAAGCTGTTTTTTTCTTGATTCATTTTTTCTTCCGTAGGTACATACGTAGTTACTTGCTTACATGCAATTTTTATGCGTTGCTTGCGATGTAAGATGGGAAATGAAACGAGCACAGGAATGTAGGTAGGTAAAAGAAGAAGAAATTGCTATTGCTAAGATTGCCTTTTGCAGAGAGACTCGTTGAATAAAGTGTTCATGGCTGAGCTGGAATGGTGGGTTCATCTGACCAGAACGAAGAAATTGCAATTTGCAAAGAATGATAACAACAATAATGACGTCTTTTTTGTTTGCTGTAGACCCCACATACAAGTATTAGTATTAAGTAAAGCCTTGTATGCTGTGTGCTATGTTACACAATACCAATATGATTTTTTTTTCTCACTGAAATCCTCTCCCGTGCACTGTACCTTACCGGGTAATAATAAAAATAGTACTAGGTTGATTGTGATCTATAACTGGTTACATGGTATAAATATTAAGTACAACTTTTTGGATCAAGGAAAAAAGATTTTCTCTTCTATTTCTATCAAATTGTAGCGTGTCTTCAGAATGAAAAGCTAGACATCTGTATACACTTCATCCATTTAATATTATTTTCATTTACTTGCGTGTTTGGTGGTGTGTCTATTTGGTGCATGTGTTCATATTTGTTTGCTTGTATATTTGCCTGACCAACTACTTTAGCAAAAAAAGTGAAAGGAATCGCTTTCTCTATCACGCACACGTATGAACAGAGCTAGATTTACTTTTGGTCTTCTATTAATCCCAAAAACATGGTACAAAACAAGAAAAGGAAGCAAGTTTAGTTGTTTGGGATCTGGTGGAAGAAAAGAAGAGAAACTCTCTGGTTAAGCATTTGTATAACATGGGATTTTGGATTGTTGGCTAGTCGGGTCTAAAGCCGGTCTTGTGTGGCCGATTCTTGATACTTTTACAATGTCACCCTCCTCAGGAGGCAGAGAGAGAGAGGAAAAGGCAAAAGCGTAATCCCTTTTCAGTTCATGGCTTATTGTCAGATAAAATATACTGGAATTTAGGCTGTAAGCAGTAGGCACACAAGTACAAAAGGCAACAGGAGACTATGAAACATTCCCAAATGGTCAGTTAGTCCATCCGCCACTGCAATACGTTCTTCGCTCAGTTATTTTGGTATGTTTAGGGATGCGGAAGTTCAAATCATTGGAATGGGATAAGAATAATGATATTATAGGATATTCTAGGTATTTCCACTCTACTTTGTTTTGTGTACTTTGTGCCGTTCTTTTGCAAGCTATGAAACACTGAGATAAACAAAATTTTGTTGGAAATGCGTGCGTGTGGATAAACTACAAAAAGCAAATTTGCACATGTGTATATAATATTTGCGGAGAAAAGTTTACCAAATTGAAACACAGCTTATCCATATGAAACTTCCTGAACTCTCTTTATAAAATACACAACATAGCAATGAAGTAGAAAATGACAGAGAGCAGACTAGACTAGACCAAACCAACCAAGCTTAAGAGAAGAGATTACACAATTTTTTGCTGACTATTTACTATTTAGCTAGCCTACTTTGGTCTATGTATTTTTGGTATAATTAATAAAAATGCACATACTACTATTGCTGCTTGTAGTTTGTGTGAGGCTCACTTTTATTGTCTAATCGACAACGGGCAATTGCTGACTCCCTGTGAGAAAGGACAATTTTGGGGTGTATTGAACCAACATATCTTTGTCTGCATCTCGGTTTTTGGTCTTGTAAAATTGTAAAAAGTACTCTGTTGCTTCATGCATTCATACATTGCTTCATGATTTTATGCTAGTGTATACATAACTTTCCTACTTCAATATTTACTAAAACTAGAGATTTGCAATAAAACAGGATTACCCTCTTTATATTTATTTGCTTCCTGGTGAGTTAATAAATATCCCAGTTTTTATTATTCTTTCATTTCCTTTGTTTTCCCACTGTTTACATTGCTGACCATCATGAAATCAGTATTTTCATATATCATGATGATGAAATGACCCTTTTATATTTGACCGTTGTGAATTGAGTAGAATCAGGACTACTAAATCATTGGGATCAATCTCTAGAGAAAATGAACATCTACATCAAATACAATAATAAAATTCCAATTTTATTGGAGTTTGGGATGATAGCTTTTGGTAAATAGTCTAAATCAGATCTGTGCACAAAATGAACTGGTTTATGAGCTAGTCAATAAAATGTTCAATAAATTGTATTGTCCAATTTCTTACAAAAGCAGGAAATAAGGACGATACACAAAAGATGCAACATAAAAGTGTTGTTTTCTTGTATTTTAGTAATAAAAGTTGGTCAATATTTTTTTTTTTTAAAGAAATATTTACTTTTCAGCAAGAACAAGCAAGATTTTGATTGCATTTTCAAGACAATATTTGGGTCATTCTTCTACAAACCATCAAAACTCATACACGAATATAAATGAATTCTTGAATTCTAAATGAAAACGAAATTGCAACTTTCTAAAAATAACTTTTCATGTATTTATGCTTATT
>JAQIWN010002716.1:0-14935 GCA_034699025.1 Entomobrya cf. arborea Gr-Col-00668 | reverse complement strand
TTTTCTTTCGTACAATAATAAGTCTGTATACATAACATGCGTCATAATCATCTAATCATGTACACCAAACCAATACACAACTTTAGAGCAGCAGACACTCATCAAAATATATGAGAAAATACTTTTACACAAAAGTCATTTAACTTTCTTTAAATTTCTCAATATCAACTTTTAATACAGCCCTTTCGGGAATACCTAAAGCATTTGGAGCAAATTCAAACAAATATTTAGCATTAGTTATCTTATATCTTAGTCAACACAACAGTCACTTAAATCACGTCACTGATGCACTGTACATGTTCCTTTGTATACAAAAATTTATATACATTTTTCGAAATGTAGTATTAAACCTTTTCTAATGTTGACATAAATACGATTCGGGATAGCAATAATGGCATTGCGTCAAGAAGAAAACATAAAAAAATTGCACCGTCAGCATAATAAACTATGAAAGTAAAAATATTTACATTGGTAAAAAATGAAAACCTCTATTTTTTGCACAGTTCCGTATATTGCATATTTCATATTACATCATTTACAACATCATTGCTGTGTATCAATATTTATTGTGAAACGGTGCATATTGACCAAGTATACCAAGAAGATAATAATTATGTATTAATTTGTTTATAAACTATGTACACACATCTATAATTTAATGTCTATCCCATCTAAACATTTTATTAAATAAATTACTGAGCCTTCTATATCCTCGTTTTCTTCGAATCGTGTTTAGCAAGCTATTTGGATCTGGATGCATTTGAAATCTTGGTCCTTGACCGAGCTCATGGGAGACATGAAATTGAAAACGGTGAGGATGTGGTCCTTGTCTTGGAGGTCTTCTGTGGTCCTGTGTGTAAAATACAGTGGGTTGTGGATTTGACGAGGAGTGTACATGATGAGGAAATTGTTGAGAAGGTTGATGTTGTACGAAGTGGAGCTGATGTTGCTGCTGTTGTGTCTGAAGTGTAAATGGGGCATTGCTATAAATCTCATTATCATTCACCTGATTGTTGATAGTTTTTAAATTGTCATAAGTTTGAGAAGTTCCTGGGTATTCATATTGCTCTATAATTTGACCATTTGTTTCGGGATAACTGGTAGTAATTGATATTGGTGTGGTTGTTGGAGGATTCGGGGTTGGGGTTGATTGATGCTGTGGGATGGCTACATGAGTTTGATGACTGCTAGATGCCTGCTGCTGGGCTTGTTGGGCTTTTTGTTGTTGGTACAATCGTAACTGCATGGTTCTGGTTGGATCTGTAATTGCATTTTCATTTGTGGACAAGGGAATTAGAGCCATGCTTGGTGTGACTTGAAATGAATTGGGACGAATAGTTGAGGATTGTTGAGTGGGCATTGGGGTGAAGTCTTTGGAAAAACGGGTGGGGGCCTGGAATTGGGGGTGGAATGGTGTATGCTGAATGTTTGACGATGTGTGCTTTGGACCATGATGAATGTAAACGGAAG
The DNA here is from genome assembly GCA_034699025.1 of Entomobrya cf. arborea Gr-Col-00668. NCBI lineage: Eukaryota > Metazoa > Arthropoda > Collembola > Entomobryomorpha > Entomobryidae > Entomobrya > Entomobrya cf. arborea Gr-Col-00668. The sequence goes on along the minus strand of JAQIWN010002716.1, from coordinate 13,465 downwards.
AAGTGGCAGATGCAGTTAGTCCTTGGTTAGTGTCATGGGGGGAAGGTGATAAGACAGCTATTTGGTTTGTTGTTGCAGACGACTGGTATGATTGCGGAGGGGGCGGTGGTCGTAATCCTTTGGATGGTCCGTGGTAACTTGAGTCGTGATTGGGGATATCGAATTGAAGCAATTGATTTCTAACTATTCTTCCTTGCTCACGTTGCGGTTGTGGTGCATGTTGATGTTGTTGAGTAGGAATTGGTGATGAGTGGGGCTGTTGTGGACTTGGGTGAACGATGAAATTTTGTACAAGAGGTGGTCGTGTTTGGGGTGGAGGAGGAGCATTTACTGTTGGAGGTAAATGATGCTGCTGTGGGGGTTGAGAAAATTGTGGTTGTTGAAGGGTGGGTGCTTGGGTTCTCGGGGGAAACTGAGGTGTCGGATTACTTTGGGGTTGGGGAAAACGAATTTGAGGATGACGTTGTGGGACAGTTACATGAGGAGCTGGAGGGGGTGGATTGGCTCGATGTTGCTGTTGTTGTTGAAAATGTTGTTGGGGAGGTGGATGATTAATTTGCTGCTGTTGTGGGGGTTGTTGGGGAGGTGAATGATTTATTTGTGGTTGATGTGGAGGTTGCTGTGGGGTGTGATTTGGAAATTGACGCCCTTGTTGGTGGTGCTGAACTTGAAATCTATGTTGCTGAAGATGCTCCTGTTGCCTTTGGAATTCATAGTGTCCTTGATTTTGTTGATGATGGTGAAACTGCTGCTGTTGTTGTTGAGGTGGTGGTGGATTGGGAGGTCGTGCTTGTGTATTTGGCGGAGGAGGTGGAGGGGGAACTGGAATCCTAGCTCCAAATTCTAGAGGAGGTTGAGACTTAATTTGAGAGTTGAAAACATGTTGTTGATGCTGCTTGTTTTGGGTTTGTGCAGTAGAAGGATTGAATTGTCGTGGGGGAGGGAGAGGAGGTGGTGGAGGTGCACGTAATCTATGATGAGGAGGAGGAGGATGGTGTGTTGTAACAGGAAGAGGAGGTGTTCTTGGTGTAGTGTATGGCTTATTGATCATTGGAATACGTAGTTGTGGTGGATGTTGCTGAACATGGACATTGTTTTGTGGGGGTGGGGGTAATCGTCTATGCTTATGTTGGTCATTATTTTTGTGAGGGGCAAAGTTTTGGTTGTCATTTTTATTCTGCTCGTCGAACTGCTTTGCTTTATTTGGATCCTGGAAAAACTCTTTAAACTTTTTGAAAGCAGTTTGAGCAATTTCCTTATCTTTTTCAGGTAACGCTGTGTTGTTACCATCGGTCAACCCAGGAATGGTGAAATCATCAAAATTAATATTTTCATCCCCTCCGAATCCCACTGTCAAAATTTGTGTTTTTGTGTCCCCAACTTGTCTGAAATACGATACGATGGGTAAGTTTTAAAAGAAAACAGGGCATTGTGAGACATAAAGTAACAAAGCTCAGCTCAGAGTATCGGTACCCAAGATCTTTTAGAATTCATGATTATGATTTCGTTAAGTTAAAGGACATGACATTGAAAAACAATGCGTAAGTGCAAAACATTAATTTTCATTTACCCTCCTCCAAGAACTTTGACATTTCCAAGAAATTTACTAAGGTCAACATCAGTTAGTCCCAAGCTCTTTGGATCTACCAGTTCAACTCCTTCAGGTAACTCGTGTTTAAATTCACCGTTGTTCTCCTGACCACGTGCTCCCGTGAAGAGAACAAGTGCCAGAAAAACATTCGCTGAGCAGATCCGACTAGACCACTTGAACATTTTTGGAAAATAATATACCAAACAATTTTTATCCAAATCGTCAGTAAAGTTTTCAATAAAGCCAAAATAAGTAACGAGACCTGTTACTTAACATCCATAAAATTTTCATACACACAAACAAAAACACCCACGCACCATCAAAAATACATATAATTACTCCATTTTATAGTTATGAAATCAGAGCATCTCACAATTATATAATAAAAATATTTCTATTTCATATCGCACAATGCTTAATTCCCAAGCGTCTATACAATTCAACAGACATTCAATTTCAGAAGCACTCAAAAAATATATTATGTATGCACTTGATATTTCAAATATATTTATGTAATTTAAATACGCAGCATTTTTCTTACCATTTCAAAAACGGAAACCACATACGTGTAAACTACTAAATATAGACACTTAAAGAAACTTAAAAATTACTCACTTGTCACCCACCATGGGAATTTTTTTCTTTTTTCAGTCAGTTTCACTCGTTTACTGTAACTTAAACTGCTCTAGACCTAAAGGAATCACACACAACCACACGTCAACTTTTTGATTTACATTTAAGTTCACTTTCAGCCCGAGCCAAAATCATGAATGGCTTCACTTTTGGCAGGAGCTTGAGTTACTATTACGTTTTGCTGTCAAATTTAATACTGACAGAGAGAGAGAGAGGAACCTTTTGCAGTACACTTTTTGGACGTTACGTTACACACAGACAAGCGTGATAGATAACAATGATCATCATCACATCATCATCATCAAGAATGACGTTCCTTTTTCATTTCTCAAACACATAATCGTAGTACATTTGTATGAAGTAAGGATTTTGCTTATTATTATACTTCCGTCTATGCCATGAAACCATGCTTTATTGTATCCTTTTGTGTTATGTATTTGCTATTTGGCTGAAGAATGCAGAATGTAGTCAGTCTCAATATTGTTCTTCTGAGAAATGTGTAATGCAACATATTACAAATCAAGGCGCAAAAAGTATTCCCGTAAAAAAGTACTTTTGAACAAATTGGTTTGACTGTCTTAATCTTCTTCAGGATCTACCTCAATCGCCACTCATGTACTATTTATGTCTGTTAGACTTAGAATTCAAAAAAATTCAACAAAACCCCATGTATTAATTTGAGTTGTGACTGTTGTGAGATATGCCAAATGTTTATGCAGTTGATCTAATTTTTTTGATAGGTAAATAATAATTGTGGGACAAATCGAATCTTGAATCCGCCTCTAAAGTGTAAAACCTCTTTGTAAGGTAAGTCTGTGTAAGCCGAAATCACTAAAGAAGGTGGTTATTTGGGGGTAGTTTGACACAGTGGAAAATTTGCTAACATGCTGTCATGTTTTTTTGCATGCTTATGTGTACTTAACTTATAATGATCGTATCCTATCACATAATTATTTGCCTAAATTACTCTGAAATAGCCAGAAATTATCCCATTTAAAAAAATGCTGTTGGCTGCGCATTAAACGCGCAGAGTAGACAACACTAATCCTCAAAAAAAGTGACACACTGAAGAGTGAACAGAAGGGACTATAAATTACATAACCACCGTCTTTTTACCCAGGTTAAAGTATATTTACTACCTGTGTCTATGTGCAGGTGTAACATTTATGTTTAGTTGGGCCTGATTACGAAAAAATACCTTAATAATAAGATGAAGAAGAAAATTGAGGGAATGAAAGTCAAAGTTTGTGTTACTTACGCGCATAGTTTCAAGCTATAAAGAGAGACGGTTCATTTTGCAGAGTACTTGTTAGTTTAGAGAATAAGATTACGATGACGAGTCAAATGTCAAAGGAAATTGTAAGTGACGCGATTTTTTTTGGAAGGATAAAAAGTCTTTATTTTTGAAGTATAAAATGTTAAATAAGGTAACGATGAACCTACTTAGAACTTACATAAGTATACTCTCAACTCAAAGCATAAAAGAATTTTTGTTCTTTTTAAGGTCTCACGTGAAATGTGGAAATGTGGTTTATCAACAACTGAATTGAATATCATCATCATGTTGATAAAAAGATCGACTAACATAACGACTCGTGTTGTATAATAGAAATCATGATATAATGATGATTGAGGATTCAGGATGAGATCAAGAAGACGCATGCTCTCAAAATGATATTAAAAGTGATATAATGATGATGATGACGATGAGATGAGAATGAAGAAGATGATCATGTTGATGATAGAATAACGACTAATGATTTTTTCACAAAAATTCCCAAAACCCTGTAATTTTAAGATGATGAAAGATTCTTATTTATATCTTGTTCACTGTGTGTACTGTGTAACTATTTCTTTTTTTTATTATGAATACTCATTCATAGTATATAAAAAGGGGCAATGTGCACTTGCTTATATTACACTATATAGATTTTGTAAGATATCTGCCTGTAGACAAAAAAACTGTTTTGTTATGATGTAAGATGATCCTACTTAGAGATGACTTTATATAAATAACAAAGATGTCTTTTTTTCAAAAGTGAAGGAATGAGAACGTTCCTTCCCATCAAACTTTAGTTAAATACAAAATTGCAAACCAGTAATCATAAAACTCATAGAGAGGAGAGGGAGAATTATATATTGCACATTAAACATTGTACGTTTATTACATTACGAATTACGACAAAAACATGAAATTATAGAAAACTCATTTTACTTTTTATTTTGAAGTCTCATCCGTTGATTTTTTCCGTAAAAAAGTATGTATTTTTAGTAATTTAGTTATAAACAAACAGAACGAAAAGTGAGTATGAAGGAGGAAAGACTTAAATGAGCTGTGTCAATTATGATTTTGTTTGCACACAAGTACTTTGACAGTAACATAATTTGATGCAGGTGAGCGATGAAAAAAGTAGGATAAGCTTATTGTTATTGCATTCATTTGGCAAAAAAATTGTAAAACCCGTATAACGCATATTTGTGCCTTGCCTAACTGCTGTTATTATTACTTATTTTACCGGAAATGCGCACTCAGAGAATACTTTTTGTACAAAAAATCATATATATGTACAGAGTGTAATGACGATTGCATTAACGATTTTGCAATATCGTAATTCATAATCAGCTTCAAAGTCTGAAATTACTTGGTTTCATGTGTACGGATTTCAATCAATATTATTCATTGGAATTTTATCTTTTGATATTACTTTCGGCTGGCTTACTTAGCCTGAAAATTGGGGGGAATGTTTTTCCTGGTCGGTCAAATTGATTTTTTATACTTCCTTTCTTTCTTGATCATTCAAATTATGTGCATTTCGGATTTGGATAATGCAATGTTTGTGTCAAAAGTTGAATGAATGGCATTGATTTAGTCTGCTGATATTTACCCCAATTAATGGCTAAGAATGGGAAACAAATTGCTGGTTTAAGTTAGGCAGGATCATCCAATTTCTAAGCTATTTATTTGGAGTTGCTACAGCGGAAGGAAATGCATTTTTGGTAATATGCAGTATTGCAGTTTAAAATCTATTTTATAAGCAGAAGTGCAGATTTTGTAGCGGGGCATAAAGAGACTTCTTCACATATTAGGACAACTCAGGCCAATTAGTATCCAAATCCATTGCATCGTCCGGCACAGGACTATTTAAAAAATTGAAACCCTATACCTCAATCAACCTAGTTAGCACTTCCATCAAAATGCCACGTACATTAATAGCAAATTATGTTTTAAAACCGATTGTTGTGAGTTGTGAAAGATGCACATTATCGAATTTATGTGTCACTATTGAATTTTTAGAACCTTGAACTAGAGGTACAGACAGATACCATGCTCATATGCATCGTTATCGCTATCATTAGTATGATTTCATTCCATAATCTATAATGTATAACAGATTTACATAAAGAAGACTGTCACATACTGACTTCGAGAAGCTATCAATGAATCAAGATTCTGGCACCGCTGAATTTGTATAAAAACAATGGACCAAAACGAAACCAAACACAATCATTCGAAAAATGAAAAAAAAACATGGAGTTAGTAAAACAAGAATTTTTCAGATGCAACTACAAACATAACTAGGTATATTTTCCATTTTTATATGAAACCATGTTACTTAATAAACCAACATAGCAGAAACAACACGAGAATAACGATTTCATTGCAATACGTTTACAAAAATTCAGAAATACGTACATTAATAATTGATTTACATACAATATACTAATAATCTAATTGATATAAGTAAAAATTATGCATATAATTTATCCTACTCTGTAATTAAATTATTACATGAATGAACCAAGTAACCCATACAATAAAGTTCATAGTAGCACATTTATAATAATAATATAAGTAAACTTCCATACATAAGTTCATTACATGGAAATCGATACGAAATGTAGTGAATGACAAATATATATTTAATATAATATAATAAATACAAGAATTTTATCCCAATTCTTCGTGAGAATGTGTCTTGTTCACGGGGATTATTGGACTGATTTCACCGCATCTTCTTTCACAATTGTAGATATTCAAAACCGGCGAGGTGACGAGTAGGAGCTTTTACAGAGTATATATGTGCTTAGCTGCTGATGAATTTTTCGATGAGGTATCCGCATGACTTTCATACACCATTGTATTATGGCCCAAATTCAGTCGCTGTTTAACGGTTTTTCTGAAAAACGAAAAGAACAATAACAAAACAATTAACATTTTTCTTCGCATCAAATAACTTTACATACGAAACGCCTTCAATACGTACACATGTCTGGTAGCGAGGAAAACAGTAATGCCATTTTTAATTCATATCTTGGCATACCAATACGCCTCCATTTACGTAGCAAAACTATTAACTTTTATTAAGGAACAATTAGCATAGCATAAAATTGCATATACGTCATGAAAAGATTCTTCACTAGACATTCAGCCTGACTTTAGATATCTCTGCATTATTAAATTGAGTAAAGTATTTAAAAAGGAGAAAATTGCTACAAAATAAGCTTTACGCCAACCATTTAAACGTGACCTTCAGTCTTTCCAAGGCATAGTACGTTTTCACAGCCCGAGAACCTTCTTATTAAGTAAATTATGGGTGCAATTAGCCCAACAATCCCCTTTCTTGAAGACAAGTTTAACAGCTAGAAAGCTAGCCGAAAACCTAATGAAATTACAAATACATTTTTAAGCTGAGCTTACCCTATGTTGAGAATTCGCTCTTGATTTTTGCAATCTGCAGTCCAGATAGAGATTTTGTCCAATTTACCTCGGATATCTACCACAACTCCACATATATCATCACCATCATCATCAAAAGCTTCTCCAATCAAACACAAAAGCTATTCAAAGAAAACAACAACAAAATCCAAAAATCAGCTTCAAAAACTCAAAATCTTAATTCAAGCAGTGTATTTGATAATGATAAAACATATGATACATTTTTTCTTTTGTGTTCTTACCACTTCCAACCACTGGTTATCAAGTAAATGTCTATGCCTCTTATCAAAACTTATGAGCCATCGTCCTCCAGCGCGATTTCCAGCATCTTCCCACATGGGCTTGATACCATCTTTGAACACAAAATAGGAGCACCCGGTCCTCAGCTCACTGGCATTCTTGATGTGGTTATAAATTGACCAAAAATCTTCCACCGAGCTGAACGGGCTGACCACTCGCAAATTGTCTTCCCAACTCTTATCCTTATTATTCTCAAAATACCAAAAGGTCCATTGATTCTGGAGAAGGTGCTTCTGCGACGCCTCGATTTCCTGACTACTGTCCCCTTGCTCAAGGGTCACGCTACTTTCAGTCGCAGTCATTTTTTCTTTCTCTCTTTCCACCACTCTTTCAAAACTCCCCGTTTAAATTACAAAATTAACTTTTTCTCCAACAGCCTTTATGATTTTAACCAACTTGAGCAATTTCTACATTCACTTTTCCTAACCTCTACGCAACTCTACTAATACTTGAATGTGTAATACTTAATACTAAATATAATGTTAGTAGTGTGTGGTATAAATACGTTTTTGGGGTACAGAAAAAACTGCAAAAAAGGTGTTTACAGACAGACAGTCAGGTCACGTCAGACAGAGTACTTGGTAGTTCTTTTCATATTCAGTAGTAAAAAAAACATTGAATTCATTGACTTCACTTCTCTCACACATTCACTGATTCACTTCACATGAATTTCCTTGGTTTTCACATATATTTACTACCTCCTCGCCGTATTTTGCGCTTCTAGTACATATATTATGCGTGTGTGTGGAGCGAAACAGTACTACAAAATAGTACGGTGGAATACGAAGCAGACAGAAAAGTTATCAGGAAGTAGCGGAAGGGTTTTTACCTGAGCAAGAACATAAACTTCATTTTTGTAATTTAGAAAATGAACTTTTACAAGGTTATCAATCAGTTTTTAGCCTGTTAGTTCACTTTTTCTGAGAAAACACGTAGTTTTGATTAGTAAGTTAATGTAATTCAATTTATTGTCGAATATTGTAAAATTTAATGCACACAACTATCAAGAATTATTTTTGAATCTTTACAGAAAATTTATGCGTATTACTGCGCATTTTCAATTATGCACGTTTATAGTTCTTATGCGATGTGCGTTTTACCATAAAAATGTGTGTGTATACAGAATATAATGTGATGCCAATTGCCTGTCTTTCAACTCTATTTAATTGTCTATTTTTAAAATTTAAATGTGTTTTTAAATGTTTAACCATACAGTTTCTTTACTTACATAAAAGAAGTTTTTACTTTTAGTAATTCAACTTCAAGAGTACTCGTTAAACTTACGAGTGACAGACTGACACTACTTACATGGCGAAACCATAAGCCTGGCGCTTTGCGTTACTAAATGTATTATGAATTTTTTTAGAGTGCGTATGGAGGGGGTAATGTAATATACATACAATGCATGCAAAATACTCACTACACCGCTGCACTATCAACATCAACCAGACTAATTTAGCAGATTGAATTTGAAAAGAGAAGAGAGAGGAGAGAAGTACATTTCATTGCATTGCTATCAGTAAAAAACATGGCATGCATCGTAATTCGTAACCTATTTGACTAGCCATGTTTTTTATTTCCCTGTATCATACATACAGTTGAAAAAAAGAATAGATTGGATATATTATGAGATGAGATTGTTGTGTAAAACAGTAAAATTTATAATATGAATTAGATAGAGTATCTTACATTGAATTGATGAGGGTAGTATAGTGTGGTAGATGCGTATTCTCATTTTTTTTCTCGCTTCCCTGTCACTTTTTGCCCATATTGCTTTGAACGCAGTGTGCTAAGAAGGAAAACTTCTCTGGGTATAGATAGATGGCTTTGTAGTGGCAAAAACTGAGGTCGCGCTTACGAAACTAGAGATTTGCTTGATGAACAAAGTTACGCACATTTTGTACGCGTCTCGAATGGGTTCATGTATCCAGGTGCCCCTTTTTATTGGATATTCTTACCCGGCTCGGCTCCATAGCCTCTTGAACTGAAAAACTCTAAAAGTGGCATTTCCACTGCTCTATTGTCTAGTTTCTAATGACACTAATTAAAAATGTAAGCAACGTTTCAAAAGTTGATTGTCGCTATTTTTTTGAAATTACATGAACGCGACCTAATTACAGTTTTTACTTTAATTTAAACCGGATATGATCATTGATTCAGATCTATTTTCAATTTTTCCAAAATGTCGGAGAAAAAGGAAGGTCGTCGCGGTAGAAGGCCTTCAGATAGGGATGGAGGTGAAAAGCGAGGCAGCTCTGAGTACCGGAAACACCCTTTCCATAACCCAAATTGGGACAGGTATCCTAGCATAAGCATTTCACGAAAGTCTAGTGATGATGAGCAAGCTAACGAGAAGAATAGGACTAAAAGTATTAATGAGAAGATGGACGAATTGAAGGAGAAAGTAAAAAAGAGTCACAGCGTTGGTCGGGCTGAGGTGAAACTGAGTAAAGAGAATACCAGCATTAGGAATGTACTTGAGAACGTGTTCCAAAAGACGTCAGACAGTGTATACTATCGAGTACGTCTAATATCTTTGCCGTGGCTTATCAAGCAAATTGCTAGGTTTTGCGTGATTTGGGACTTGGCACTTTACTTCATAATTGTCACCAGTTTTTTATTGACATCTTTCTCTGCTGTCTTTTCTTTCTATGAAAAGGTAGATAATCATTTTTAAAAAATTGAGAAGAACTTTGTAGCTGGCAATTATGTTAAAAATATAATATTTTTAAATCAGGCATTGTGGAACTGGATTGTTATAGCTGATTGCATATTTATAGCAGGTGAACATGATACAATATACTAGATTGAGTCAAAGATAAAATTGTCTTAATTTTCTACTGAATACGTGTACATTTTAATGCACTTTTGTAGACACTATCGTAAGGCTCAGTGTTGAGATATGGCGTTATCATAATCGTTCTACTATACTAGTTTTCACAGCTCCTTACACGATGGTAGGTTGGATAAAATAATCGCTGTTACAAACATAATGAATTGAATATTTATATTGATTAAAAAATTTGAAGCTTTAATATTATGTACTTCACAGTTTCAGTTTCTGCTTGACGTGATTTCAATAGTTCCTCTTGAACTATTCTATTTCTGGTTTAAAGGATCTTCAGAATTAAACGACCTGCCATTGATCGGTTACTTCCGATTGAACAGATTCCTTCGCTTATCACGTTGTAAACGGTTTTTTGGTAAGTCTAGAGCTTACATCGACGTCCACAAATTACAAAATAATTAAATTATGGTTTAAAGCAAAGACTATGACATGGTATTCATTTCATTAACTAAAGATGTGTTGGAACGTGAGGGCATGGTTAACGCGAAGCTGCTATTTATCTTCAAGTTTTCCAATTATTATTTGGGATTCATTTATTTCACTTCTTGTCTTCTCGTGTCATGTATTGGAGTGGTAAAATTTATAAAAATTGATAATCTGATCCAACTGCTCTTTTTCAAAATTTTAAATCTATTTACGATGATAATCGAAAATATTAATTTTCATATTCATTACCAGAAACCCTTGGACTATTTGTTGTACAGCGACCTGCAAAACTTGGACGAGTCATATCTGAAGGACTTCCAACAACTTAAAGCTGGGTACAATATTATTTTACTGACTTCAATCAAATAATAAGAATCTTTACGCTTACTGTTGGTGAGACAAGAATGCAAACGTTCTTAGTTTAATTTTAATCAAGTTCCATTTGCATCGTTTAACAGGTACGGGTCAACACCATGGGATATCTTTATAATAACCTTTAATTTTATGACAGCAGTAATTACAACCGTTGGGTAATTCAGTAATTTTGCGCATTATTTTACGACTATCCAAGCAAATTATAATTTGTTATTTCATCTCAATAAGGTATGGAGATGTGGTTCCTAACAATGAACTGGAAATGTCCATTTGTATCGTATGCATGTTGTTTGGAGCAATCTTTCTGAGCGGATACTACGGCAGTGAGATGTGCAATTTTCGACTTGAATTAGGTGCATATAATTAGAATTTTAATTGGTCGAGAATGAACTAAGAGTATTTTAATGTTTGATGAAAATATTTATATTAATCACTCACACATTTTTTTAACAAACTCTTTGTAGACGGAGCTCGTTTTGACTTGTTTTACCGATTGATTCAAATTCGGGAATATTTGGTTAGCAAATTACCAATGATTAAATATATGTAAGACTTAAAGCTCGCAGTTTTCACCCTCGACTGATTAATATTTTTAAAATGACTTTCTTTAGAGAACGATGCGAACACTCCCATTTTTTAATGCCAAGGTGGACGAATATTATAACTATCTCTGGACCTACAGAGAGGTGATGTTTCTTACGATGTTTCAGAAAAACGCATATGTATCTTTCTTTCATGCTGTTTTAGCAATAAAAATTCCTGCAAAAACCTAAAATCTATTTTGTAAAATTGATTCTAGGGGGTTTATGACGTCTCTTTCATAAGAAGGTTCCCTCAAACATTCCACGAAGAGCTACTGCTGGACATTTGTCTAGAAATGTTTGACAAATCTCACCTTTTCCACAATTTGGATGCGGCTTTTTTACGGGCCATTGCGAAAACTGTCACAATTTCTCTATACAATTCCAACATGATTCTATGTCGTACAGGAAGCTACTCCGGAAGGATGTACTACATCCTTCAAGGTGAATGTCAAGTCATGTCGAAACTAAATCCAGCTAACCCATCTGCCATTATCAGGGCTGGATCAATTATTGGCGAAGCCAATTTGTTCTTCTCATACCCATACACGACCACAGTTGAAACTAGAACTTGCTGCCAGTTTATCATGCTTACAAAAAGGAATCTGATTGATGTTTTAGAACAGTTCCCGGCTGAAACAGAAATTCTCCGATCACGTAACTTGGTATGTTACAAGCACAATGACAAAAATAGTTAAAAGAAGTATATGTAATTTCATGACATATTCGGCTAAACTTTGACCACATAATTGAACCTGTTCTACTCGCACTACTTACAATTAAAAATAAGTGTCTCGTCAATCGATTTATTCTTTATCACATATATTCAATATACTTAAGTAGTGTGAGTAGAGCAGCGTCAAATCAGACGCTGAAAATGGCATTTTCACGCTTTTTAGCGCTGGTAACAATGCTTTTAGCACGTTTCCAACGTGCTTTTACAGTAAAAGCGTTACCATGCTTGAAGTAACGCTTTCAAAACATGCCCGCGCTATTCGAATCGTATGACTTCTGACCTCGCCTGACATTTTCATACAGCATATGTCTTTGTTGTGATTTTGAGTTTGAGTACTGTCAATTATCAAGAGCTGACTTCAATTCAAGGAGAGTTATTCAACTTCGTAATAATTATAATTAGTGATTGCATTATTTGATAACTTGTTTTTTCGTTCCTGTCTAGTTGAGTGACTAATCAAAGGCTAAGGTAAGCGTAATTAATTAAACCATTACATATAAAATCAAATGCATTTGCCTGTTATTGCTATTTTCATCGGTGAAAGCGACGTCAAGTATTCCATAATATGTCATCGCATTAACTAATTCATATTTTAACTATACCAAATAGCATATATATTTCTTTCTCTTTTCTCTTCTATTCTTAACCTATTCCTTTACTATTTATATTTGTATGCTTTTTTATTTTAATATCAAAATGACTTAATTGCACTTTTATTCGTGTAACACTTGACCGAGACATTTTCCTGACTGGGATAGCGTACGTAATCATTCTACTGGTTGGCTTGAAAAAGCTGAGAGGCACAGTCCAATCTCCGTATTGCGTATGCCCACATTTCCCTGACATACAAAAATGAGAAAAATCCGGGGGAGGTGCTGCCAAAATTTTCTTGAGGGGGCCGTTCACACTAAACGTTAAAACGGGATTGGAATGGGGCTGTTCACAACGAGTGTTACTAAAAACGATCTCCGAAACTATAATACTATCCTGTCAATTCACGAACCAATAAAAAGTTTATAATTAATTTTATTCAAATATATAGTTATAATTCCACAACTAAATCATTTTATTAGAGAATTTCAGTCAAACTTTAAAATAGCAAATTATATATAGAAGATTTACGTAGAACTTGATCAAATAGTAATTGTAACAGAATTTAAGTGATTTTTGAACTATGTTTTGTTATAATACAGAATTTAAGTGACTTTTGAACAATTATTAGTTATAATAGAGAATTTAAGTGACTTTTGAACAATTA
>JAQIWN010002715.1:0-14936 GCA_034699025.1 Entomobrya cf. arborea Gr-Col-00668 | reverse complement strand
CATAGGACCAAAAAAATACGCAACAAACTATTATTGAAGAAAAGTAGTAGTTAAAAAGTTCAAAGTAGTTTTTTAAAAATTAAATAGTTTGGTTAAGAAAAAAAAAATATTTTTTGTTTGATTTTTTTTTATACAGGTTACCATTTAGGGTTAAATATGTTTTAATGAAAAACTTACGTTTTCCTCTCAGGTTCCTTTCTGTTTTTTGGCAAAGAGAGTGAGAGAGAGAGATACAGAGAGGTCAAAAAAAGAGACGGGGACAAAATTAAAGTTTGATGTCAAGTCAAATATAAAAAAAATTATATACATAACATATAAATAAAAAAATATTACGCATACACACATTTTCTTTAAAGTTTATAGTGAAACCTTCACTGAAAAGTAAAACTATCTTGTTCACGTTTTATGAATATATTTATTTACACAAAAAAAGGAAAGGGAAATAAAAGGTGAAAGGTCAATTAGGGATTTATCTGCTCGTGTGTGATCTGATCTGATCCGATGAACACGACAAAAATTGAATTGAGTTTTTCAAAAATAAAAAAATCTTGTTTGCATTGTAAATATTATTGGTATTGAAAGATGCGTTTTGTTCGATGCTCGAAAAGGTAGTCTAAAAACCATATCAAGTAAACAAAATAGTTTCATGGACAGTTTTTTTTTCCAGGAATGCAATAAATAATATTAAATTAATATTTGGAAAAGCTATTTGGCAGTTTTTTTTGTATAAAGATTCCAGATGAAAGATCAAAAGATACTACCCGGTATAAATAATTTGTCATGTTTATTGGGTTGGCTGCACTACTTCAATCAGAAAAAAAACAGAAGAACGAAAATACCTATTTTTAGAAAATTGGGCTGGTTGACATGAACAAAATTTTATTGCAAAATCGTGTGAATTTTTTAAAAATTGTACTACTGTACACTATAGTAGCTTGAATTAGAAAATAATATGATGAGAAAAAATAATACAATTTATACTATCAATGCTGATTATTGTGCAGATAAATAAAAATGCAGGGGAAAAAAAGGAAAGTACGCAGAAAAAAAAATAACATAAATATTTTATCAGATCGAAACTGATTGTCTTACTAAAGTGCATATATATTCTTCCAAGAGAGGTTCCTAAAGTTCGTGCGTAAACTACAACATATTTTTTTTGTGAACATTTTTCATATTTTTTTGGTGGCTAAAAATAAGCATGTCGTCTTTTTCCGATTTATAAGACGTTAAAAATTGCTTACATATTTTTTCCCCTAAAAGTAAAATATAGAGGTGTGTGTATAACTTTTTTCGTAGTTGAATGGACGGACATTGAAAATAAAAAAAAAGTAAATAAAATAAACGAGAGAGAGAGAGAGAGAGAGAGAGAGAGAGCAGAAAGAAGAGAAAAATAAAGCATTGGAAAAAATAAAGAAAAGTGTGAAATGTGAATTATATTACTTATGTGAAAGTGGTGATGTGTGAAAAAAAATATATGTACATAAAATTTATATACAAAATTTGAAGCTTTTTGTCTTGTCCTCAGATTTTTTTACTCAATCGCTCGTCGTGTGTGTTTTGTGTGTATTTTCTAACATGAGGTTGTATAGTGCGAACAAAACAGTTATTTCCCTGAAAGTCCTGAGTAGAAGTACTGGTGGATGTATTAAATTACTCATATTATTTTTATTTTTTTATGAAGGAAACGAGATGAAGATGGGAGGAAAAAAAAACTTGAGAGAGAATCCCTGGAAGGTCATGATTTCCCAGAGGACATCATCATACCAGAGAAAAAAGAGAGTGAAACTTACTTGCTGTGAGAAAGAAAGAAAAAGAAACAGAGAAAGATTGAAATATTATGTACATTTTCCACTTGGTAGATGATAAAAAAAAGGGGTGAAAGGGTTTAGATGAATAAATTGTTGAATACTTACACTTCTTCTTCCACCTCCTCCTCCTCACTGTAAAAAAAAAAGAAAGGAAAGGAAAAAAGATAAATATATTTAAAGGGTTTAAAGGCATCAGCAAGTTTACATGGTAAATAAATAATAAAAAAGAAAGGGATGCTTTTGAATGAAGTCGATCACCTTTAAATTGCATTTCTTTTTTGGGAGAATTCTAAACAAAGATGTATCGTTATAATTTTTAATGCAAATTAGAGGATATGGTGAATTAAATACTTTGAGGTTATTTTACTTTTAGCAATTAATTTTTTGCAAGCAAGATTTGCTCTATATTTTTGCTGACACCTATGCCTTGTTTGAAGGTTTTGTAAATGTTTATGTTCCATTTTTTAAATTTAAGTAGGGTGAAATATTTTTTTTTTTTTACTCATGGACTATTCGTCGTCGTGTCTGCATTTGAAATATTCAATGAAAGAAGTGAAATGTAGGTGTGTTCTGTGCTCTTATTGATATTATTTCTATTTGAAATTCACAAGTATTCTGACATTCATTTCCATTTCTCTGTGTGATTTCATGCTCCAATTTTACAAAAAGTTGGAAATTTCCATAAAAGTATTTATTTTAGCTGGAAAAGCAATGTAGAGGTTGTCATTGATACGATTTTAATTATGATTCGTCTGATGAGTGTTGGATTTTAAGGCAGAATGAGTTTGACTTTGATAATGATTCAAAGATTTTGACATTGATTATCCACTTGATTGACTTTATATATCAAGCAGTGCAGAGCTTTGATGAACGTCATTTTCCCACTTTCCCCCAAAATCCTCTAAAGCTATTAACTTGTGCCGTGTCCTAATTTACCTACAAAGTTTAGCAATTTTTTTTAAACTTTAGTACAAGATGCTATGACACAAATCATACTCTACATTTTCTCTGAATACCTTCCCAATTTTTTTTTGTATATTTTCCATCCTAAACGCACAAATCACTCATAATCTTGGAGAGTGACCAGAAAAGTAAACTGTCCTAATTGCAAAGTAAACCCACAACAACATGGCAATTGACTCTAGCTCGGATGATCACTAAAAATTTATAAATAGCAGAAAAAGTAGCAGAATTTATCTATAATTTTAAATTTGACCCTTTTTTACAATTTAAGTCTACAATTGCATTAATATTGTTTACGCGACATCATTAATATTTTCACATGAAAAAAAATATGCACGTGTTTACTTGTTTCTATTTAAAAAGTGATTTTTTATTTGAATATAATTAATTATATTGTTTGCTATTCATAGAATTTTTTTTTTTTTTTTTGGTGAAAAAAAAAGCTCGTCTGGCTAACATTTTTCCACACTTTACATCATTCCTCATTTTCACACTTCTCGGCTCTACCGTTTTTCCGATGATGTGTACAAAAAGAAGCACATTTCTTAAAAGATACACAGATTTTTCGCTTTTTAAAAAGATCAGTGTAGTTTGGCCGTTTTTTTCTTGTACAAAGCTGCTATTCACTACATCAGAATACGAGGCAAGCTATGTATTTTTTTTTCTGAATAGTGTCTTCGTTATCATTTCTATTTATCTCTATCCTTTTTATCATATCATAAAGCACTGTGATTATGATACCCCGAAAAAATGAAGATGTCTCAAAAAGAAATATCTTTTTTTCTCGGATTATTTTTTTATTGCTGCTAGTCTTTCCTTTACTTCTTCAAAATATGTACGTTACAGTTATACGGTGTGACTGACTTGATCAAAAGAGAAAAAAAATTGTCATCCTACGCTTCCTTGAACAGATCTAGATTGGCGTTGATGAGGAAGATTGCTATACAATCTCGCAATGCACTGCTACAATGTCATGAGAATCTATGACCCTTCTTTTATGACTTCCTCAATGAAGTTCAATCATTTTTTATCTTTTATTATGTTACTCTAAAAGGTTGACAAAGTGGTAATGATTATTTGATGCAATGCAATGTAATTTGATAGCTGGAGAGATTCAATTGAAAAGTGTGAAGAGCTTAAGTTTGGTTTACATATAGTCTAAATTAATCGCTTTCTTTTGATTAAAATGAAAGTAAACTAACTAAGTGATCTTTTCATTTCTCTTTTTAATTCAAAAAGATTTGAAAGCTTTGAAAGGGATCAGATCAGCTTGTTTGAAAGCAACGCTAATGATTTTGTATTCAACTGATTCAGATTCAGTAGCAACGACGATATTTTATGCCCATTTACTATTATTTTTCCTACTTGTATTCCAGAGGAAAATGGGAAATGAATGGAAAACGAGCCCGAGCCGGGAAAAATGAGATACAATGTAAAAACGTGTATAATTGGTTTCCCGAGTGAAAGTCAAGATATGAAACAAGTAGCGATGTTGGATGTACTTAATTTTCGATTCAAATGATATTGATACACAGTCGAATCGCGAATCTAGTGAAAAAATGGGAGTCAAGTGAATCGAGATGAACAGGGAATTTAATTAAATACACAAAAAAGCTTTGAACATTTTGCTTATTATTGTATTCTTTTTTTTATGATAACCATGTGACCTAGGACGTTACGTGTACCTACAACCAAACGTCACGTTTTGAAGTAATTCAACCTAAAAATATGTAATTCTAGAATGTTGACGCACACATGTTTCATCCATGTGTCTTTTTACAAAGCATAAATGAACAATTCCTAACGAGCATTTTTTTTATCTCGTGTACACATAAAAGTTACAAAAATCACAAAAAACTTACGAGTATTCCTCTTCGTCCGACATTGTTCCGGGCGTGAAAAATAATGCTGCTACGAAGAATTAAAAAAAACAGACGAAAAAAAAATTGAATTATCACTGAACCAACTAATTAGTCTCCTTCAAAACGACCTTGATACAAAGCGTTATGAAAAAAAATAATATTAAATTAACAGCGTCGTGGAATATATTTTTATAAAAAAAATAAATCAATTAATTACTTGCTAAACGAGAGAGAAACGAGAAGCTGAATATTTGCTCTCTACTCCTGAAAGACAAGGAGGAAAGACACGCGAGCGGCTACTAAAGTCAGTGACGAGCTGAAGATTTTTTTGGGTGGCGATGGCAAAATCTTCGCTTTTGGAATTAGGAACCGATGATGATACCGTTTATACTCCCAAATGGAAAGAAGGAGGAAGTGATACAATGTGGGATATATCTGATCAGATCACGGTTGATCCAGAAAAGAAGGATTCATCACATCACATCATCATCATCTCCTCACCATCTTAAAAAAAAAGATAGGAAATATTACTCGGTCCGTAGTAAATGGCGATACATAAGTGGTGATGTTGATGTTGATACGGAGGCTGATATTTTTTTCCGAGCTTGACTACCACCATAACTACTCCCCGACATGCATTGGAATTTTCAGCGTCTTCAGCTAAAAATAAATATGACAACGTATTTATGCGAGTTTATTTAAGATAGTGGTAGTCGTATCGTATCTATAATATATAGTTATCCTCCTCCTCCCCCTCCTTCACAAGAAAAGTGAAGAAAAAGGATGAAAAGTACAGACAAACTTGACTACTTGACTTGACGTAGTTTCGCATATGTCATCATTCCACCTTCCACCACCAAATATTTTTTTTAGCGCATATTGGAAATATCCGCTTGATGTGATGTGGTGTGTAATATGTTATTAATACATTTTTTTCCCTAAATGCGAACAAGTAAAGCGAATGCAGAATTTTTAGATGTTTAAAATCTCCGCAAAAAAATATATCTTAAAAGTTTGTATGAAACATTATCATCTTCATCATCGCTATTTACTATGATCGCCAATACTTGAGTTTTGTACAAAATAAAGTAGCATATCTTCTACTTAATATCTGCTTATAATCATCTTAAAAAAGTATCGGTGGTGTTTCATAACTTGGGAGTTTTTCTTTTTACGAGACAGACGAGCTTCTATGTAGACGGTACTCGGGCGGGATTGAAAAATGAAACGAGCACAAATTTTTTTTTTGGAGTTTTTATGCATGAAATCCAACCTTACTTGATATTTTTTCCATCTTTCGGGGAAGTTAATATGCAAGCAAGGTATTCTTATTGAAAAAGAGGAATTATCAAAGAGTCCAAAATACTTTTTTTTCGGTTATTTAGGTTACAAGTTATAGGAAACGGGTAAAGTAAGTAGGATTTTGCACAGTTTTCGTTCGAATTACAGTTTACATGATGTATATAAAGGAATATTGGAAAACCGTTCGTTTATGTAAATAGGCCGACTTGATTTTAAGCACATTAACTTTTAGTGAAAATAATTCTCTAAGAAGCTAAAAACCGAACCACGTACCACATCCTCTTTAAAATGCAGGTAGACTGATTGTAAGTTTAGTAGTTTAGTATATTTACACAACTGGCACCTCGTTCAGTAGACGGGTTTCAAATTGCTACAAAATTCATTCGAACTATTTCTAGCATAAAAAATTGCATTCAAACTATTTCTAGTGAGTGGTTTTGGTTTTTCACTCAAAAATTATAAACGTACTGCTTCTCTGCAAAACGATTCCACCAATTTATGCCCAAGTTATGAATTAATTCATTTATGAGTGATCATTTAGAAAGGGAAATCGTAAAAAAATTTAGCAACATAGTTAAATACAAGCAGCAACAGTAGCAATACATTTCATCTTCAATACGAATGACGGATGTTCCATGTTATTCCACTGCTACCACCACCACTCCTTCATCCTCCTCCTACAAATTATAAAGTTGTACACAAAAATATTATGTGTATCCACTTGGATCACCGATCATAGCAATGCTATTGGCAAAACAAAAAAAAATAACTTGTTAATTCCTTGAATGAGCGGAAGTCCTGTTTTGTTACATAAGCAAATAAATGATGTAGTAAATATTATGCAGTGATATAAAATATTACAAAAAAGTATATTTTGTTTTGTAAATTTTGTTGGTTGCCTCTGGCCTGGCCTGCCTTGAAATTAACCAAAAGCCAATTTCTAATCAAATTTAAGGAACTCTTCCTTACCAAAATAATCTTGAGCTTGACCTGTGAGCCATTTAGTTTGCATATTATAATGATCATGTAATCATAGCACGCATGTGGTCAAATGTGCACTGATACGCAAAATAATTAAATAATTAATATTTTATACTGTTGGCAATATAAAATACGTTACATATTGTGAACTGACAATGTACTCGGCGCCAGCGTTCTAAAATAGCTTACTTGAAACATTATATTTTTAAATATGCATTGCATTGGTTGGTTCCATTGTTACAAATATGAGATGTTGGCTTGGCCTAAAAGTGAAAATCAATTTTACTTATTGATACTCTGATACTGAAATATTGGATATATTTAAATATTCACTGGTTTTTGGTGACTCGACTGGGGACATTTACTCGTCGGCATAAACTGTTTTCATTTTTACGCATAAGGCAACGGCATAGCAATATCGGTGGTGATGGTGGTGTGTCAAATAATCGGTGTACACTTTTGAAAATAGAATTCCTGCCAACTTCCTTGAAGCGTTACAACTTACTTTTACAAATACATATGCAGTACAGATTGTGTGGTCCCATAAATTATTTGTATCATCATCTGCCTGCAAGCGTGCTATTTAAAGTTTAAGGAAACTTTAAAAGATTTGATAAAGATTCTTTGGTTGTTTTATATATTTGTATTGAAAGTTGAAAGTCTTCAACTTAATTGGTCAACACTTTATTATATAATTATTCTTTTAATTATCCTAGGTTAGTTTTTGCATACTTTTATGGAAAATTGTTTAATTTTTTTTTTTTTTTTAATTCTATTGAATTCCCTGCTAATTTATGTAGAGCGAAATCTCTTGTCTTCGAAACATTTTACTTCATTCTCCCAACAAATATATATTTTTTCGCAAATGCTTATTATTTTGCACAAAAAAAATTGTCATTTATATTATGCATCTCACTACCATGTCAAAAGAAGAAAGAAATATATGTAATTTTACAATTTATTATACTTCACAGATAAAATGGATAAAAGTTGGCTGCATAATAACAAATGTGACGCCTTTTACATCACCATTGCATTTTTTACAAAAGAAAACACAATTGAGGTACACAGACAACAAAGTATAAAAGCCTAGTGACTTGACTTGACTAATAAGAAGGATGCGATGATTATGTTCGAATGCAATTCTCACATGCATAAAAAATGTTGATTAGGTATATAAAGTCACATGCCTCTTTATCATGAGTGATGGAGGCGGATATGATGATGGTGCTTGTTGGGTAGTGAATAAAAAAAATGAGGAAGTGCAGTGCAGTGTGTCGTTTTTGTTTAGAGGCTTTAAATGTAAAAGAAGAAGAAGAATGGGATGATGCATGATGCATGCATGGGAGTTGATGATGACGATGATGATTATGATGAAGGAACAGACGGAAGAAAATTTTCCCTTTTTGCAAATAAGGACACATGTCATCAGAAAAAAAATAGCTGGTTTGTTTGCTGTCTTGTCATTTTTATTTTTGCTAACTTTGGCTGGCGTGATTTTGTCTGCTGTGCAATGTGCAACAACAAAAGCCAAACATTCTTATTTTCTTGTAGTGTGTTCAATGGACCAAT
Source organism: Entomobrya cf. arborea Gr-Col-00668 (assembly GCA_034699025.1). NCBI lineage: Eukaryota > Metazoa > Arthropoda > Collembola > Entomobryomorpha > Entomobryidae > Entomobrya > Entomobrya cf. arborea Gr-Col-00668. Next base: position 6,445 of record JAQIWN010002715.1, on the reverse strand, counting down.
ACAAAGTGAACAAAATTCACTTTTGTAAATGATGTGGTAATACAGAACAGAACAGGACAAGAAACGTGCCCAAATTAAAAATGCTTTGTACCAAATTTAGGGATATTTTTGCTATTTATCTTTTTCTGATCAATATTATTAGCTACTAAAAATATTTAATGTTAACCAAAATTCTAACATTAAGTTTTAAGCCCAATTTAGTTTTACTTTGTGGTTTTCAGTATTGGTATTACGGCGAGACAATATTTTTGAAAGATTGGGATTTCGGATGTTAAAAGTTAATGAAATAATTTACGCATTGAGATTGAGACAAGAATCATTACAGATCACGCAAACTTTCATACGCGTCAACAGACTTGTTTATCACAGACGAATAAACATGATGTGGTTTCATGACTGTTTGATTCAGTATTTTTATATTTGAGGCATTCAAAATCAAGTGTGTACAGAGCATGTATGTTTTGTTGGAGACGAAGGAAGTCTAAACTAACAGGGATATAAAAAAGCATGTTAAAAAAATGTACATACTTATTGACTTTATGGTTTTGCACTTAGCATGCATGCATATTTGCTCATTTAAAGAGTTTTGTGTGACATAATTTTGTTAGGAGAGATTCCCAATTGTATACAGACCCAATATAGTTAATTATTTTATATCCCTACAAAGTACAGAGGCACTACTGACGTGACGTAAGTAGCCGGTGATGATGGTGTGAAAATGTGAATATTGTTGGGTTGGGACTTACTGGGAGCGTGCTTTATGCATGTGATATTTTTAATTGGACGAAAATACGTAATATATTTGCTAATTAAAATGGATGGCTATCATTTTGCATAATGCGTAAAAAATAAAAATGAGTGAAGTGAAAATCAATGGATAATTGTATAATTAAACTATGATTTAAGCATAGCAAAAAAATCAATCCTTTTAGTTGTTTACTTGGTGCAATTTGTAAACAGTCGGTAATATATTTGGTCTACTCGTACTCCTTAAAATCATACACAATCAGGAAATTTCAAGATAGTATAGAAATTTAGTAGAACTGATATAGGTAAAATACCAGAATGACAAGTTTAGTGATAACCAATCGATAATTTATACAATTTAGTTGAGATTGATTGTGAAACATGCAAAACTATTCTGTGACAATTATGCAAGAGCCAAAAACTCGCTCATCGTTAGTTGTACGTGATAGAATCTCTGTCGAATCGCTGTTACAGTTACAGTAAAGTCGTGATAAAAAAAACTAACATTTTTTGACGGCCAAGATTCTAATATGATCAATGATGATGATTATTAAATAATATACAGATACCAAAGTTGTCCATATTCCTTGTTCATTTTTTTAAAGTATAAGTAGCGACTTTACAGTTTCTACCTGTAAAGAATATAGTGTGAATGGCATCCATGAAAAATATTTTAACTCAACTTCAAATTCTAATTCAAACTACTTTTTAAAAAACCCATGCTTTACACAAGTAAGTTTGATTTTTATTGGAACTCGGCTTAAAGTTAATAATTAACTATGTATATTTACAAGAAACCATACAATTTTCTCATGTTTGTTTGTACAAACGTATTTTAAAAAATGATGTAGATACATCAATATTCGATAGTACATATACTACATATTCGTTTGTCATTTTGTTCCACAATATGTCATTTAAGTTTGCGCACCTAATTTTAAGTGCAGAATTACATGAATGAGTAATGCGTATATTTGAGCTCAAAGTTACAAGGTACAAAGATGTAAAGCAAAATAAAAAGTGATAGGATCTATTTCAAAGGAAGTTCGTATTGTGAACGTATACAATGCTATGGAACAGTGTGTCAGAGCTTCAAATGAAAAAGAACAAAAATATTATACCTAAAAAATCAATCTAGGAAGAAAAGGAAAGTAAGGTATTTACCATCTACTTTTATGCAGTACGTAAAAGGGAAAAAATGTTCTATGAGTACTTCTTTTAGAGATCACAGATATATTTAAAAGGGTTTAGTACAGCAATCGTCCCATTTTAACAAGTATGTTTTGATGTTCTGATAAAGTATAACAAAAATACAGTATTAAGCTTGTATGTTTTTTATATCATACGATTTTTGCAAATCGGTGATAATTTCTTTAGAAAAAAAGAGCTCTCTTTTGCCATTTAAGTTTATTATACACCATTGTCAATTCAATACTATGTAATAACTATATTTTCTCAAATATGTATATACATATCAGCAAAAAATTATTAATTGATTGGGGTTTAAAAAAATTAACTCCAAATCAAAAGATTCATGCACAAACCATGTATGCAAATCTAGAAACTATTTTATGAAAATAGTGAGAAATTGAACAGTAATAAAATACTTTGTAAAACATTTTAAATTATTAAGCTTATACTTAAGTACTAATTCTTTTATCAAGCTAATTTTGTGAAAAACCAATTTACACCTCCACCCCGACATAATTATCTTTAGATCGTTTTGCATTTTTGCATTTATCTCCCAAAAAATATGCCTGTTAATATTTTCGTTTTCTATGCATCTGGTTAAAAAAATACAAGTATACTTAATGTACACATGATGTGATATGTGATGTACATTTATTGCAACTTTATTACTCCTTTTTTTTCTAAGTGTTCCCCTTTAAACGACGTGCACTCATGTACGACATGATTAAGATTACCAGAAAATGATAAGAAAATCTTTTTGCTGCTGCTGCTGTTTGTAAAGTGTGAAAACACTACGATCGTAGATATTAGGACCTCGTTTAAAAAAAATTAGAAACTTGATGCAGCATGCTAAACTATGATTCAAAATTTTACTTTAGAATATATCCAATCTACCTCCCTCTGTGAGTCTTTGTTGGATATGTGCATTTTAATATGCACGTGTTTAAAAACGTTCTTATGCAATAATGCAATCCTACCGCTGAACAAGTATGTACGCAAAAGCCAGGTTTAAAATTTCAAATTATGAAAATAACGTTGTGAAACTAACGCAGAAGCATGACAAAATTGTCTTTTAAAAATCATTAGCACCACCATCACCAGTTTTTTCCATACAATTGAAGAAACGTTTCGTTTTGAGAATATAATTTTGTAAACTAATGAGTTCATTTTTTACTTGAATCTTCAAAAGAATACAACTGGATAAATAAAATGCACGATGTATTCTATATTTTCGCAATAATTATTTTTTTTTGCCTAAATTTATCGATTTTTATCATACAAAATTTTTACACTTTTGACTATTTCATAAGTCAAGTGTAAAGTCTTTAGCAGCTAGTTTTAATGCTCATTATTTTTTGTAGATGGAATGACGTATTAATTTCCAAAAGCAGCTTAAGCTTACGCTGCTGCTTGATAAAGATAATTACATTAGATTTTTTTACTATTTTAAAAAGTATTCTTAAATTATATCTATCATAGTTATAAAAGTGTTAACAGTCTATCTTTTTTTGTACAAAAAGTCTTTCAACTAACTTTTTACAAACACATGAAACATTTGAAATATGTGAAATGAAAGGGAAGCGTAAAGCAAAGAAAAATGTGTAGAATTGAGTGAAATAAAAAAAGATTTATAGATATAAAGGGAGCTCTTCCTGTGTGAAAACGGATTTTTTTTTGCACAAATATTTCACTCTTAAATAAAAGTTTATACTTGTGTGTTTGTCGATTTATGAAACAGCTTGGATGTTGGATGTGTGATACTTTTGATGTGTTTCTTTTTACTTTGAATTGAAGCAAGTACACATGCAAAAGAAGAAGATTGTATTAACTATTAATAGTACGCTTATTGCATGACATAAATTATTCTTTTTGCTAAAAAGTTGTAAGTTCAGCTGTACAATAAATAAGGTTTAGGAAGCACTATATTTTAAATTGTGCCTATTTTTTTGACATTTTTTTGGAAAAAAAACAATTTTTGTTCAGAATGTTTAATTTTATATTTATCAGGTGTCCAATTGCCGATTACACAAAGCCAATATTTTATTTCATCAATTTTCGGTAAATTTACCAGCATTATTTTTTTCATGAAAAAATTCCAATTATTTTAATAATTCACACGATTTTAATTGTTAAGTACTCGTTGTATTCTTGTGAACGACCCATATAAAGATTTAAGCTGTATTTAATTGCATCTCTTTCAGGTTCATTATTTAACGAGACTACTTGTTCATCAAAAATATAACGCTCTTAATATTTTAGAAGTTACATAAGTTATAAAATATTCTTTCTGTTGATAACTTTGATGATGATGATGCAGCATATAGTCTGCCTTGCAAGAAAAAGAAGGAAGGAAGTTAACTCGCCGAAGGAAGTTATTGCCAGTGATAGTTTCTGTCATATAGCATGACTACTAAATTTACGATTTAAAAAATATATAAAATAAAATGCATGTGCAAAGTACAAAGCATAATAATAATAATGGAAGGTAGGATTTTATACGAAGAATAAAATAACCTGTTCTCTGATTGCGAGTACGTCAGTCAAGTCATTACAGAGTTGAGTACAGCAAAACAAAATAGTTTGCGTAACAAGAGGTTTCGAACATTGGTTTTTCCCTGAGTACATTGTATTACCATAACATGCCATGCCATGCCACGACCACGAGGCAGCATGGCATGGCAGACAAAGAAGTAAACATTATTAGCAAACTATATTTTTGTAAAGTTTGCAAACAGGGAACTGCACGAAGCACTTGATGCAAACATCTCCCCCAACTTCAAATTACGTTTAATAATCAATGCAGAAGCTTTTGGCTGGGGCTCTGATGTTTGCACTCATTCAACTGTGCATTTTTTAAAAACAAACGTGTTCAAAATAATATGTACGATGTATGTAGAGTAGTAATTGCATGCTCAATACTGACAAAAATGTAGGCACATGAATGATATTATGATGATCAGTCAACCAGTTTATTTAAATGTAATGGTGTGTCTAGTGTCTACCGATGAATTTGAGTGGTGGCTGTACTACACTTCTCATTATTATCAATCAATCATTCATGTATGCATAAAATGTAGTTCTAGAAGGCATAAGATTTTTTTTCTAGTAAGAATGATTGCGTAATGGTTATTAATCAGTGTACATTGTATTCCGGATGTGTACATAGATGATATAGAAGGTAGATAAAATGAAATAAAATGCATATCAGCGGCAGCAGACAGTAAAATCAAATTATTGAAGAGAATAAAAAGGGAATTTGACAAGTTGATTTTGATTTTGTTTTTAGAATATTGCGTAATATGCTATTATGCCAATAAAAAAAGGTACTAATGAAATGATAAGGGTAAGGGATACAATCAGACATGGGCACTTTATCGTCATTCATTCACGACAAGAGGCACTTTACAGGAAAAAAATAATAAAGAGAAGAGTTGAATTAAAATTATAAATATGAAATTTTTTTAAGCTCGAATGAACAAGAAGTTTCTAGGTTTTTATTTATCGAAATGACATGGAAGTAGATTTAAGTTTTAATTTTACTGAAGCTTTCTGAAGAGACAAACGAACTCAGGTGCCCAGTTATGGGCTCTTTTTTCAATATAGTAATTATTACTAGAGCTTCAGTTAGTTATTATTAAAATTTAACTAGCCATATCATCTGAAGTCATCGAAATTCTGTATGCATTCATGTCACAAAGATTGCCAATTGTTGATTGTCTTAATTGCCTGACAATATAGAACTTTAAAAGACGGCAAAATTTTAATTAAAAAGCAGTAAAATGGATATTTTTACAAAATTATTTAACCCAAAATTATCGATGTGGGGATGGATAGCACAAGTAGTAATGCCTTCATTTGAGAAAGATAAGGACTAAGACAATTTATTTTTTAAGAATAAAAATACAATTTTATCTGCTGGTCTGCCTGTATAAGAAGAAATGGAAGAAAATATTCTCGAATGGAAACAGAAAATCAAGCTAAAAAACAACATCACAAGAAGGAATTCAGTCAGATCATTAAATGAAGATGCTGGTACATAATGAACACTGATGAAAACCTATTTACCCAGCTATTCCACAATTTTACAACACAACTGAGCTAAATAATGGCAAACTTTGTAAACATGTAAACATAGAAGAATGGAAGAATCCCTGGAATTAAATACTGGGCAAAAAAAAACTTACACATCTATGACAATGTTTTAAGAGTTGCAAAATTAGCTGTTGTTGTGTTACTAAAATTAAGAATGAATTTGTTGAAGCAGTCTCCAGCCTGGCAACTGGGTATTTTGGGATTGGGAATTGTAAACGAACGTGCGTACTTTCTTTGTTCCAAAAAGAAAGCATTATCGCTGGACCAACTACAGCCTAAACTGCATCTTTGCTACACTTCATAATGGACCATTGTCCTTCTTGTATTCTGTTTTTTGTATTTTACTGAAGAAATAACGTAAAAGAAGGACGTGTTCTAAAAACATTTAGGTCAGTCATTAGTAAAGTAAGAAGAT
>JAQIWN010002714.1:0-14937 GCA_034699025.1 Entomobrya cf. arborea Gr-Col-00668 | reverse complement strand
TTACCGACTGAATACGACACAACTAGATTAGCAATCTATATACGACTACTACACCATGCTACCAATAATAAAACCTAAACCAAATCTAAAATAGACTCACAAACCAAGTAAAGTTTTAAACCGGGACAGCATGCTATGAACATCGAAAGCCATTTCAAAAGCAATGTTATTTTACTTCAAAAGTAATTCCGATTCCCTATTTACGCCTTCACCAAAGAGTAAAAATTACGTCCAGCTAATTATTTGTGTATTTAAAATAGTAATTAAGTGCATAAGGGAAATTAATAAAATGTGCATCATTTTACTTTATTTTTGCAAGATATCTAGCCAGTTTACTGTAAAAATATTAAGCATCATAAAAAGCTACACAATCATTTAACTTTTACCATAAATTACATAAATAAAATAGGACTAAAAAGCAGCTGTGTAGTTTATCTTTCATTAACAATAAATACAACAAATATAAACCCCTGTTTATAAAGTTTCCATCTCATTAATCAAAATTCGACCCAATAAGTACAGTTAAAAGCACGTGGTTTAAAAATTTTATACCCGATAAGCATTAACTAAAAATAATATGCCTGAATAAAATCCTTTTGGTTAGATATTTTAATTTTCAACATTACGACTAAACTTTTGGTGAGCAAAAGCACTCAAAAAGTTATTTTAGCAATTATAACTTTGGCCATGCAAAAAATTATGAACAGGGGCTTACTTTAATTTAATGAAACGACATAAAAGATCACTCGACGTACCTTGACCTATACTTTTCAGTAGACGGACTGAAATACTCCGTGTATACCAAATGGAACAAAAACAAATGGAAGAGAATAATTAGCAAGGATAAGGACACCCAGAACATGGTCGACATTGCACTATATCCAGCACCATGTTTGTGCATTGAGATCACATGATGTTCGTGTGCAGGTGCTAACACATTAAACAAGCAAAAATAAATTAAAATTAGATTCAAACTTCAAAAGAATGATAATTTTATTAGATCTAGGATTTTAATAGTTTAAGTACCTTCAAAGACCTCCTTCACATGGATTGATAACCTCAGCTCTTCAACATGCTGACGATCGGATGTAATATACAAAATAGATGTTACGGGATCAGTCAACTTTACTGGAAACTGTTTCTTTGTTGGAGCAAGTTCGACTGGAGTATCTAAGCAACCAGCATCGCACGCGTAGTAATCTCGATCACTTCTATCAAGAGCGACATTTAAAATCGCCTTATTATCATCCCCTATCGACACGCTGATATTGACATGTGTAGCATTGCCGTACCAAATTCGACTGGAAGAGACAATATTATTGTTACAAATTGATGTGATCCTCCCAAAATTTTACATGAGTTTAAATGAGTTAATTTACACCGCATACCGGAAAAGATATTCCCTATGTAGATCCTTAGGTTCCGTATTAAACTCTAAATGATGATTACTAAACTTAAGCGCTCCAAAACTTAAAACCATTCCTTGGATCACTCCAGAAGCCCCAGCTTTAAGAAGTCGATGACATCCCTGTATAAATTGTAATGAATTTATATAAACGGTGAAAAGATATTAATGTTTCCTAGAACAGCAATTCAAATACTTACCAATTTCTCTAAGGTAAGAAGCCATAAATTTGAAACTCTGAGAATATCACTTTCCGATTCAAGTGTAGACCACAAATTAGGAGCTTGTCTGGAATAAAATTTAAAGAAGGGTTCAGCAACCTTCTATTTTAATCCTAAAAATACACTAAAAATATTAATTCTTGTTATACTTACAACGTATGATGTCCACCATAACATCCTTCTGAATAAGTTAAAACTGCGTTTGCTTCCGTCATTTGAGCTTGTGGAACATTGACTTCATACAAAGGTGCTCGTACCTGCGACAGAACGTTGTACATCGTAGCATTAATTTTGTCTCCGTTGAGTGCATTTAGGGCTCGGGATGTACTGATGTAAAATCCTGTTTTCCACAGGTCGTTCCACGCTTTCTCGTGAGCCCCGAAGAAGCTTTGAACATCTTGATTCATCACCTTTTTCAGTTCCTGAAAATAAAGCAGCTAAATTGTGAATCTAATCCTTGGCAGACAATTACAATTAAATCAAGATTTTATTTTTTTCAAATGCGTACCGTTTCAGATTTGTAAATTAACGATGCCTTTAAGCTGTCGTACTCTTTCTTTGAATTGAGGTATGCGTAATTGACAACTGACACAAAACGAAATGAGACGAACTTGTTTGCTTTCACCTGAAATAATTAATATAAATAAACATGTTGGTTATTCACATGGATCGCAGGAATACAAAAAAAACTATTTCCCTTAATGAGTACCCTCATATATTTTTTTTTACCTCAACGGCATTTGGAACTTTTTTCGACACAATCACAACAGCTACAGTACCATGATCTAGCTCAATCATCCCAGATCCAACTACATACTGAAGTTCGCCATTGGTCAAATCCAATCTGTGCAACAAATCGAATCAAATGCTCAATGCTCTAGTCACACCGATGTTTTTATAGTCAGTTTTTCAAACACTTACCTTTTAATTTCAGTTTTAAAAGGTGGATCCCCAGTGTAACCTAGCTGATCAAACTGCACGATAATGCTTTCGCCACCTGTATTTCGGATGGTAACATCCTGCTCTAAAACGGAAGGATTAGTTCGATGAGCATAAAATAAGCTAACAGCCTCTGCGGTATCACCTCCCGTGCGTTCTATGCAGGAATACTTTTGTACTGCACCACGTCGAAATTGAGAGACAATTGCTTCTCTCCGACTGCTTTCGTCAGTTAAGGACACTCTTATCAATGGGCGAAATGGCACCTTTGTTAACAGCGTACGACCATGCTACAATATGAATTAAACTAATTTGTAAAACTCTACAAACCAATGTTTCGGCCAAATTAAACTTGATTAAACTCTTTTTCATACCCGTCCTTTAATCCTGATTGTTGACTCGTCACGAACTGCAAATCCGATTTGCCCATTACCCACGTACGGAAGGAACGTCTGTTCATCTTTCAAAGGAGGAAGGTGCATGATGTTGCTGTCCATATTACTTTTTTCCCATCGCAATTTTAATGTATGTAAATTTCTTTCCAAGCAAGTATTAATCTCTTCTGCAAGTAGTAGAATTTAGAATAGACATTAACGCCATTTAGAACACGTGAGAGGTCGATATTTACGATAAAATCTTGGTGTACCTGTTGTCTCGACCGTTTCTTCCGACAAAAATCGAAATCCAAATATCCACAGTAAGAAGAATAAAACAATAGTGAGAGTAAACAGTCTTCTTACACTGCAATAAAATAATTGTAATTTAACCTTTGTGACATGACAAGTATTTCATTAGAAAAAATTAAACGTTCAGAATAAGTTATGCTTACGTGCTGTGGGTATCGAAATACCGCTTTATCATCTTCAACATCTCTAGTGGGTCGTGCCGATCCATCTCTTGTCCCCTTCGTTGACAATTACAGTGACTGCTACCTTAATAGTTTAAATGACCAGATGAAAAATAATAATACACGGAGGTAGTTCATTAGAAGTAAAAATCCTGGAGTGAGGCTGAACAACGTTACAAAAAACTAAGAAACCTGTAATGTGGAAGAAAAAATCATTTTGAATTTGCTAAATGCATACACACATATTATACATTAAAATCAGAATTTAGAAAGACCAAGGTTTCTACCACTTTGAACTTAAATCTAATCTTACCTTGTAAACAATCACATCATTGACATCCTTGTTAAAGTTTTCAGTTTTTTAAAAGCAGCATCTGATGTCTTGACAACAACATGCACTCTAGAAAAAATTGCTTAATTCTAATTAACCGGACTGCTGAATTTTACATACAGTTTCCAAGCTATTGCATTATTACAACGTTTATTGTTTGACATAACAATTATACACAAAATATTCTGACAACCTAACTTTTTTTAACTTCTCAAATAAAGTTAACTAAAAACGATGATAAATTATTTGTCGTAAATAGTCCTGTCAACTATGTCAGTCTTCCAAACCGTAATTTAACAAAAATGAAAGGCAATACGATCAGTCGCCCAACCCATAAAACCAGGAACAACGATATATATAATCCAATAATTTTTCTACATTATCAATTACCAACCAGATAATTTCACACACCTGCAGCTTTTTAATTGAAAGTAGATCTGCTGTCATCTGTCACAAAACACATATCGAAATATCGAAGAAACAATTTGCATAGCAATAGCCCCACGATAAGAAGCAAAAAATAGCAAAGGTAAGCTTTTTTGTGGTATTAAGACTTTCCACAATCAAAGTCTAGTTGTTTTGGACAAGTCCGCGCACCAAAAATCTATGTTGCCACGAGAATCTGTTCTTCTGCTGGACTTGGACTGCATTCATCCGTCCGTGTTTGCTATTCTCTGGAGTCTGGAGAAAAGATCACCTCTTTTTAATACAGGTAGGCATTTCTCTATTTGTTCTTTAAAGTATTGCGTTGCGTTGCACTGCACAGCTGTGTTCTCTACTGCCAACTGCCGGTGCGGTGTAGTGTGGTGGGTGATGTTGTCGATATTGACTTTTACAAATTACAAAACAGCCAAGCAAGTGCAAACTTGTGGAGATTGGAGTGAACGAGCAAAAGGAAAGCGGTGCGGCCAGCTAGCCTTCTTGCATTGCATCTTGCAAAGTTGCAATGCCCATCAACCTGCTTTTATGTTTTCAGTCAAATAAACCGGCGAGCGTGTCTTTTTTCATTGTTAAATGGCTTGAATATCATGTCATTGTTCTTTTTTAACAATTGGCAACTAAGCGAGCTATTAAATGCCGAAATTACAGAGGATATATGTAAAGCACTGGTTTTAATGATGATTTTTTATGCAACTTCATATTGATTTCTGGATGGATGAAGTTTTAGGAAGGGGTAAATGATAACCGAAAATTCGGTTCCTCAAAAAACCGGATATGAGGCCGAAAAATGTCCCTAATGTACTATGTCATATGACTGACTATGACAAGACAATGCAATGCAATCAATGTGTACTTGGAGTTGGTGGACCTTAATATTGAAATTATGTATTTATTTACTAATTTAAAATTAGAAGCTATGCAATGGACACTTTGAAAATAGAGTATTCACGCATAAATATAGTTTTAATATAGTATGTTTTACATGATATTACTGAAAACTGACGAATTGTTGCCTTTTGAGATGCCATACATTGTGTTATGCTCTGTAAGTAAGGTTTCCAGTTTCCACTGTTTAGGTGAATGCTAATAGGTGAAAAAACAATTAAAGAAACGTTTCTTGATCATTGAAAATTGGAACAAAGCAAAGCTAAAGGTAGACAAGGCAGAATACAAAAGTTGGTTAAGTGGTATAATTTCAAGAAAACCACCGAAGATATACGGGTCAGCCAGCGATATTGATGGGATTGTTGTGTTGAGTCAAGTGATGAGAGAATGGAAATCTTCCGTTCACCCAACAGAAATGTTTTTTACTTGTTTTTAGACAAACAAGCAAAGTGAGTGAATAACTTTTGAGATTTAGATTTGCTTTTTAGTGTGCTTGCTGTGATGTGATGATGATCATGACTATGACCATGATCGCTGGGTGATTGTTGTCCAGTCCATAATACATTTTCCACGCCAACATAGCGTTCTTATGTTGCTTTCCATATTGACAAACAAGTTTGTTATTTTTTGTATCATCTTTTTTCACGTACAGTAAACTCCCCAAAAAATACTCATTTAGAACCGATCACGCATACAATTAATGATGCGGGGAAAAAGTACAACCTCTTCTATTTCCAGTTTATAGAACGCACTCTTAGAATACCTCTTGTTGTTGTTTTGCAACAAGTTTGATTAAAGGCTGGAACCTGTGACTAATAAGAGGCAGGAGAGGTGAAGTTTTATTATTGGTTTTATAATCGTGTTGTTACTTGTTACTACACTGACTATCCTGGATAGCGGTTCTCTACTAAGCGTGGTCAATGATTAAGCACTTTTTGTTAGTTTGATGACTACATGAATATAGGTAATTGAATGAGATTAGAGCAGGCATTAATATAACTCAATGGTCAAAGTTTGTTTCTAGTTAGTCTACAATTGGACTTGTCCTAGTGTCGTTCATATGTTGAAATCGTTGTCACCAGGTAAGTTGGTAGAGGAACATTACCAATTTTACTAGCCGGTTTTATACTAGTATTTGATCTTGTAACTATTTTATGTTTTCATTTTGTAGTTAGTTTCAAAAGATTTCCTCAATTTATTCTTGGGTGTCAGAATTTGAGACAAAGTAGCAACAAAAGTAATCATCCACCTCTTCTTAATTTATCATCAAAGCGAACAAAATCCAAGATGCCACCTTGCTGCAAGATCGGACCTTCAATTTTGAATGCTGATTTGTCAGAAATTGTTTCTGAGTGTGACAAATTGCTTGGGAATGGGGCTGACTATTTGCATTTAGATGTCATGGACGGTCACTTCGTACCTAATCTCACATTTGGACATCCGATTGTGAAATGCTTACGACCTAAAGTACCCCAAGCATTTTTTGACATGCATATGATGGTGGCCAATCCTGAACAGGTACAGCACAATGTTTTCTTTATAAGTCCGTTACTAACTTGTCCTAGTAATAAAATTAATAGGTTACGCTTTTTTTTGTTACTTAAACTTAAAAGTGGGTTGAGCCAATGTGTGATGCTGGTGCAAATCAATACACATTTCATATTGAAGCGACAAGGGATGTGCCTGGATTGTGTCGTAAAATACAGGAAGCTGGAATGAAGGTATTGAATATGCTTGCTTTGATTGATTTATATTTTAACTGAAATAATGTATTAAACCTAAAGTATTTAAATTTTACAGGCTGGAATAGCCCTCAAGCCAGGTACTCCCATCGAAGAAGTAGTTCCACACATTGAAGTTGCTGATATGGTTTTAATTATGACGGTGGAACCTGGTTTTGGTGGTCAAAGTTTTATGACAGATATGCTACCGAAAGTAGAATACCTCCGGAAAAATTATCCCGATCTTGATATTGAAGTAGATGGGGGTGTAGGCCTGGGTAACATTCAAGCTTGTGCTGAGGTAAATTATGAGCATTAACTTTATATGTAAACACTACTATTGCTGAGTAGATTGAAATGTCATTTGTCATATTTTCGTCTAAAATGAGTACGTTTTTATTTTTAGGCTGGGGCAAACATGATCGTTGCCGGTACAGCTATCATTCGAGCGGATGACCAACGTTATGTCATTAACACAATGAAGGATACCGTTTTTAATGCCTTGAACAAAGTTCACTTGGAGAGATAAAGTTAGCATATGATAAACAAATTAGATTGATAAGTACTTATTAAAATGGGATATTATGGGATAATAAATATACCTACTATAATTACACCCTGAAACTGACTTTATCAACCTTACCAATTAGAAAAGAATCATGACAATTACCGGTGGCTAAAGTTAATAGTTGTACCTTTAAAAATTGTTAGAAACGGGAATCTCTATTTTCTAGAATCCGTCGTAATATTACCTCCTTGCTCACAATTTAGATGGAAATTATATGCATGATAATGGCAATTCAAAAAGTAGAAGTAAAATATATATTTATATTATTTGTTATGTTAATACATTGAAGATATTTTATTCTTTCTCAATAAAATTTGATAATGCGGTCATAGAAATAAGAATAGCTTCTTCAGTTCTTATTGTTCGTGAACCTTGAAATGGGCATGTGTTCAAATAATGGTCAAATAAGGCACTAACATTATCTTCCATCAAAGTTTCATCATTCTCTAGTGCATACTCCAGGCCTTCCACTCCTCCGAAAACAATAAGCAGATGCTTGAATGGCTGAGGCTTCAAAAGGGTAGAGTCAGATCCTTTCTCAGATGTTCCAATTTTCACGTCATAACCTTCTTTAAAAGGACATTCAGAGAAAACCTTTTCCAGACAAGATGCAAGTCTAACAGTATAACCCCAATACAGTCCTGCCTCTCTCATTGGTGCATGTGGTGATACAGCCATTCCCTTCAGTTTTCCCTTTGGTTTTAAGATGTACTCTGGAGAAGGATCTTCAAACTTAATTGTGACACGAACACCTTGTGGTAGTTTCTTGGCAACTCTACAGTCCCGGTCCAATCCAACATTCACTAAGGAATAATCCTTGCCGTCTTTCAATGGCTTCTTGGATACAACACCCTCTCTAAACACAAAATAGTCAACAATTGAACTAGTGATGTCCGGAACCAATTTTTTATTTATTATATCAATGCTTAATTCAGCGAAAATGTTTACCTGAATGCTAACGCTTCATTCTTTCTTAAATGATGTGGAATGTCCAATGGAGCAATTAATCCAGCATATTGGAGATCAGGATGTATTGGAAACAAATCTTTTCGGAGGTACTGTGGGCATTCAAGAAACTGAAGTACCTTAGCCATTTGTTCACATCCATTGATACCCTGACCCCCAGTGTCATCATAAACTATCACCTCATCCACTTTGAATATAGCTCCTGCACGTGCCACCTGTCCAGCTAGATAAGCCTTCAAAGGAGGTGATTGTGCATTGTCAATAATTGACCCAGCGACTGCAATACTCACGGTGTATTGTCTGCCATTATTCTTTACTTCTTCTGATTCTTTGCTGTCATTCAGTTGGTCCTTTTTCGCACCTGCTAATTGATTCATTAAATATGAGGAAATATTTTAGACATAACAGACAGATCCAATGAAATTCAAAACTATTCTGACAAGTAATTTTAAAAGTAAGCATAAATATTTTTACTATGTTCTTCAGCCTGGCCTTTAGGTGTCTCTAGTTCAGTTGACATCCGAGGTTTTTTCTTCGGTTTTTTTCCAGCTCTTTCAGCCTTATAGTCTTGCCACTTTTGATGTTTCGAAGTCATTTTGTGTAAACCTAGTCAAGTATTGAAAGGAACAAATTGAACAATGTCAAAACACTGACCACATGAATTTCACAAGTTACAATTAAATTAACTGATGTTTAGTAATGTTTACTGAGGACAGTTGTCTTATCAACAGCTCAAAAACTCAGCGCACTATGTTTACATTTTCAATTTACACGCAACAAGGTGCATGGCATTTCACACAGCACAGCATGTGCTTTTTCATGTATCAAGCAATACTGAATTAGAGTGGTAGCTGGTTGGTAGCCTGACTGAACTTCAATTGTCAAGTCGCTACAAAGCACAGTACCACATTCTTCGCCTTTTCTGTCGTGTATGGATGATGGAGAGCACTTTGGCTGATTTTCAATGGCAATTTAATATGGAGTTAATATTTCTGACAGTTACCATGAAAATATTACATTTTTTAAAATCGTTTTCAGTGTTCGTTTGTCTTGATGCCACTTCGTAGTTCAAACCAAAGAGACCAATATTGAGCTCAGATTTTTAAGAAAAGTCAGTAAAAATGTTTTAAAATATTTGTAGCGACATACGACATCTTGTAACAAAATTAACAAAGCCTTTTCATTTTCATCACTTCACGGGCAATTAAGCCGCTCATTAAATTTTATAGATGCTTTTTTTAAATCGTATGATTACGTTAATACACTATTTAAGTAGGCACAGAATCACTATGAATTCTAGTTACGAAATCAGGGACAAAATTTACATATTTTTGAGTCATATTACTGTTATCACTGATTAAATTAACTTAATTTTCGACACCCTTTCAGTCAACATGGAAATTTAGGATCATTAATCAGGAAAGAAGGAGAACTACTTACACGCAAAAGTTATACTACTGACCAAACTTGTTTCGTTTCGATTCCCGGAATGTTAATCCTAAACATTTCAATTGTTCAATGGAAATGATGTCGGGATTAAATGATTGGGATGAAATGATTTGGGGATGAAAAGATCGGGATTAATTGATTGGAATTAAAGCGCTGGTCACCTTTTGTTTCATATGTGCTTCGCGTTGCCCCAATTATTTTTTGCGTTACTCTTTTTATAAGAAGCTTTCTTGCCTTTTGTCTTCCGAAATTGTTCAAATGTATTTAATTGCTTTCACTTCTGTTACTTTCATATATTATGCCTAATGTACTCATGCTGTACTTATTTCCTGCAAAATTGAAATTCCAAGGAAGCTCATCCCCTTTCAACATTTGTAAAAATCTTTTTTCAACGAAAATAAAAATACGTATGCACACAAGTCTTCAAATTGGTATCTATGCAATTAAAGTAGTTTAGTAATTAGTTTCTACAAGCTTTATGACAAGATAATTACTGAAATAATTTTAAGTGAAAGTTGAATATCATTGTTGTCATACAGCTAACTTTACCTCATATCCTTGTCAAAAGTTACATTTCCTACAGAAGTTTACGAAATTTCATTGTCTATAAATCCATGGAAAAAATGAGTTTTGCAAGAAGATATATGCATGGCTGGTGGCTACCACTGGCTTCCACTTTCTTGCAAATGTTGTCTTTCTCCAGCAACACTGAAACTGAAACTTACCATTCCCAACCCAACGTGAAAGCAACCCCACGACTACAACTCTTTTGCCGAATCCAACCGAGATTCCGGTTAGTAATAGGAATGGAATTACGGAGTGAAAGGTTTCGTACATTTTTCCATGCAGCCGTGAACAAGTAAGAGAAAGAGAACTACTACTTCCCTTGCTTTTGGGTGTCAACGTCAACATACGGATCTTCACGCATAATTTTTTTTGGGGGAGTTCATTGATTGCAAAGTTGTGTGTAAAATATGGCAAGTAATACCATGTAAAGCAATAGTTTTCGCCAAGTCGCAAAATGTTCAGTCGAGATAGACAGTCAGCAGGGCTTTATACGTACCATCACCACCATAAGCTACACAATTGATTACACAGAAAATAGCCCAAAAATTTTTTTTGCTGCTGAATGAATTGATTTAATAAGCAGACAGGCTTTACGGAGAAAAAAAAATTAATATAAAATATTAATCATCATGACTTAGAATTCTATTTACTAGCTAATTTGTATTCTGTTTGAGGTTTACTGCGTTCTAACACTCACGTATGTATTCATTCACCTCTCAATCTGCTGAATCTCATTTCCACTCTACTCACCAAGCCACACATTTGTGGTTGACTAATTCTTTACATAAGAGCCACTTTTTTACATCCCGGAAGTGATGTATTTAAAATGGAAATCTAACATCATCATGTCAAAAGCTTTCATACAGTAAGCTTTAGTTTAGTTTCAGTCATACGCAGTGTTTTTATTTCAAATATTTATTTTAAATTTTGTGTGCAAAGTTTGTGCATTAGTATGACATCACCATCACCGTCATCACCAACGCTTCAGTGTAAATTTATTACCAAACGAATCTCCACTACAGCTTGAAAACTCCCCAAAAAATCAGCCCATTGCATTTGATTTGATTACATTGTAAATTTCAAAACTGCTTTTATTGGAACATGCGTTGAGGAGAAGCATTGATCAGCGTCAACTAGGACGCCTGCATGTTCACTCAATCAATTTACAGCTCCAATCAAAGGTGCTGAACAATCAATCTATGCATAAAATTATTCACATCAAGGGTGACCTAGACTGCCCTAGTAGTACTGGAGCAAATGGATATCATCATACCAGCAACTCACATAAAAGAGCAGCAACGAGCGGATCCTCATTGCGTAATGGAACGCATCGTGGAGAAAATGGTCAGAGTTATCATGCAGTTCATACCAACGACAGCGACACAGAGAATGAAGCAGACATCACTCACCTTAGAGCACCTAGTCGTACGCGTACTAGTAAAAGAAAAGGAACCGCTTGGAAAAATGGTCTGGCGAATCTTCTTTCATTTCTTATTCCCATCGTCTTCCCTACCGTTCATATGTACATTTTTACCTATCTCTGGGGTCACATGAAAACACCAGTGAACACCCAACATTGTACTTGCTCTTGTTGGGATACGATTTTCAAAGGTAATGAGTAATGTTAAAAGTATGTAGGAAATTATCCAATTAAACATGTGGCCCACAGCTAATTAACAATAATTAACTTTTCTCCAAGGTCCGTATGAAACTGGGATAGCGGGCTACAAACATGTGTATTTCAACAGTGACGGAAATACACTGAAAATGTGGATAATCACGGTGATCGGGGTGCTATTCCTGTACGAAGCTTTCAAACGCCTTTTTCTACTCTTGTTGAACAAGAAACTACGCTGGACTATGGGAATTTTGTTTTTGAGCTCTTTACACTCGCATTATTACGCATGGTGGGGTCATTGGAATTACTGGAATGATGACTTTTACCATATGTGGTATCACCAAGTTTTCTTCACTGTTACGGAGTTGATCTCTTCCATTATGGTGCTGAACTACTTAGATTTAAGACGCGCTATCGAGCCTATTCCAATGCTGATCATTTGCAGTATCGCCGTTTTCCACACTTTGTGCAGTGGTTGGGATCAATTCGTCTTTACCGTTGTCGAGGGACAGGGTCAACTGCATCAGGTAAATAATCGAAAACACATCATGTTAATGTTTTACAAATTAAAATGATTATCAATGCAGTAATTTATCATTAAAAAATTTACTGTTTTTTTTTTAGATTTTGAGGGACGTGACACTCATGACGACTGATATGCTGCATGCTGGACTATCTTTGTATGAAGTCAGAGGTCATGCCCACAAGAAAGGAATGTCGTTATTTTCAGTCCTTTTCCAACGAACCCATCTTCTTGTTGTTCTCATAATGACTGCTACCATGTATGCCATTGTTTTACTTTTCCCATGAGGGATGTCCACATTAAAATAGACAATTTGATAAAGGCAACGGGTAAGATGAAATTTTTAGACCATTTATTTGGTTGAAATGGTAAAATTTAAGATGGGAAGGGAGAAACTGTAATGATAACAGTACAAAAACTTTTGATTCATACTTTTTATAATTATTTCCAAGTGAAATTATGCCATTTATGGTATTCGCATGATGTTTCACTGTCATTTTCTAAAAAAAAAGTCTTACTAAAAATATGTGACAAAATTCTGGGTACTTGCCACGAATTTTGCAAGGTTGCCATTAGAGAAAAAAATATTGGAGATTGAGAAAATTTAATGGAAAGAGATTATCACATTCTTGTTCACGTTCAATTATTATCTACGAGATTTTGGCTAAAAATAATACGAGTATTTTTAGTCAAAAAAGTAAACTGATTTTAAACTTTTTACACAGCAAACATTTTAAAATTTTGCAGACCTTTTGAATGCTTTCCATACAGGCTTTTAACTTTTTTAAATATGCGAATTTTGTCACATGTGTAAGATGAAATGCAAAATCAAAAATCTATGATGAATAATATATAACTCTAGAATGCATATGTTAGTTATGTTACTAAATAGAAATCTTCAAGGTAAGAAATTGTTTTCATCAATCATGACAAGTGTGCTAACTAAACCAGTGTTACTTATCACTATATAATCTCTTCTACAATTTAACTAGCTTGATATTGTTTTCTGTGATACATTAAGAAATGTGTTGTGGTTATTTAATTATTGAATTAGATTTTTTCCAATGTAAATTTTAATAAGATTAATGTAACAGCGATTTTGAAAAGAAGTATCGCATATATATCGGTGCAAATGGTTCATTAAATTATAATCTCAAGTGGTGGTATGAAATTCGTATTATTAATGGAGACTTTTTTTAAATCTCCAAGCAACAGAAAGTTTTGTAGCTTGTATTTGCCCCAAATATTCAATTAGATGTTTCGACAAATGGTATCAACAGATTTGCCCTAGTTCCATGCACTTAAAGATTTAATACCAAAAAAATAGTCGAAAGAGAAATGTTGCAGTTTCAAGGGAATCGTTCCAGCTATTGGAGTTATAATTACAATTTTTTTAGTTGTAATAAGATTCAATTTAATTCGTTCGAGAATTAAGTACGTTAAACATTCAATAATATGATAATATTCAATAACTTGAAATTAATATATTAACTATAACAAGAGGTAATTATTTCCGTTAGGCTAGTAATCTCTTTTATATTATTTAGTCACTCTCGTTACTTGATCCTATTTTTTAGTCCAGATCATACTATCAGACCCATGAAATCTGAAAGGTGCAAATCATTTATACAAAAAGGTATAATTTGTACATGTGTATTGTATTTAGAACATTTAGGTATGATAGGTTTATAAATTAAGGCAAGCTTGCTTTTGGCAATTTCCTTAATCACTTAAGTACTTTGTGATTTCCCTTAAAGTGTAATAACAGAGCGTAGTGCACAGTTGATAGAAAATATACATAAAAAATAGAAAAATTACTTCAAAAAAGTATAAGTTAATTGATTTTGAAACGATATAGTGAAATCATCCAAAGATAATCATTTCGCAATAGATCATAGAAAAATGTCCTCGGTTTCTGCACCACCGCCGCTACTGGAGCTATATGCATTGTTGAACTTAAAAGTCTTTGTTGTGTTCTTATTGACTTAAGTAACACACAATGACAAATTTATGTAACTACATATTTATCTATACTATATTTCATAAAATTAAGAAGTCAATGAATCGCACATGCGCACTTTTGCAAGAATATAAAAGAACGTTTCCTAAAAAAATGAACTAGAAAAGTATTGTATTTCGTAGAAATCTCATAGAAAATATCAAATTAGCAGAGCAGAGATGTTTTGTAATAAATAAGAAGGTAATTCATATAAATGTAGTACTTTACATTCAAAATGTTGATGTAGTACAATCAACACTTACCTAATACTTATAACATTCATTTTTATTGTAGTTGATAATATTGGAATTGTTGAAATAAATTACTTGAATCATTGATTGATTAAAAGTTCAGATTTATAAAATTGATAACATTGTAACTGTTGAAATATTATAAGTGTTTTTGCTTTGACTCATAAAAGCCCATTTGGCTCTTCCATCTCATGTCACTGCAATTA
>JAQIWN010002713.1:0-14953 GCA_034699025.1 Entomobrya cf. arborea Gr-Col-00668 | reverse complement strand
GTAAGTTGTAAGAGTAAGATTATCTGGAAAGAACATGAATTCTTTTTTGACGGTACGGACACAAAGTAGACAGCTACAGCAGCAGCAGCTGAACTTCTCTGTCTTCTAAATGACATTTGACAGAAAACGAAATTGAAAAAATGTGATGATGAAATAAATACCAATCTTCATAAAACTCATACCTTCGCTAGAATCATTACTTCAAATGTTGTATAAATGTGCATTATACGCTCTTGCTTAAAAATTAAGATGGTACACACTTTTTTTCCGAATATTTTCTAAAAACGTTTCCTGGAATCAATTTATGATGTATTAACCAACCCATGATTCGCTTATAAGCTACAAATATAAGGCTAAATTGCTAAACTATAATTCGATGCTTTCTCTATGTGACTAATGAGTATAATGAAATATTTTTACAGGGCCGATGACAGTACCACTGGTCTCTACAACTTCCAATCCGCCACTTCCGCTGCCAATTCAAGTTCCTCCAGGCCACGTGGTTCAGCAAATAGTAGATGAAAATGGAACCTTACGACATGTCATCGTATCGCATACGCCTCAACTCATGCCCATTCCCTACGTAAGTACATTTAATCTTCATTTTAATCTGCTATATTATCGTAATAACTACGGTAACATGCCCAATATTTTAAAGAATGTATGAATTGTAAAAGTATTTTATTTTAGCGGTATCGATTTTCTCAAAATGAATGAAAAACTCAAAAGTTTGAGTTCAAATGAATGATGCACAAATCAATTTTTACTACCTCATGTAATCGTACTTAGGTAGTTTTGTTTTTGTACAAAATTACTAAAGTTAAAAATCAATTTTTTAAAACTGCATATTTTGTTTAAGAACTGTCGATGATTGCATGTACCCTACACGAATAGATAAACATTATTCACACATTCACAGCACACATATTATGTGGCATATAGCGTCTATATACTCAATATTATATTGGCTTTGAAAGGAGGAAGAGTAGAATATACAGTAGAGTAATTTGATTTTTTGTAAAGATTAGCGAAAATGAGAGATGGGCATTTTTCTTGGGTCATGTGTATACATATATATTTGCTATGCGAGTAAAACGGTGAACAATAATATAACAGAAAGTTGTTTAAAAATCAAGTTGGTATGTTTGAGGATCTTTTGTATTTCTTATAAAAAAAAGAGTAGACCGCTGACGACCCGACTCTTGTCTGATGCATTTGAGATGCTGTAGATGTTGGCCATTGTGAAAGATGCGTATATTTTCACAATCACATTCGCATCAGTCAGAGCAAATGACTTGCATACCAGCCAGGCAGGGAAGAAAGAAAGATTTCGTAGTATTATTATATTACCTTATGTTCAAGCTATATAAATGATCATGATGATGATGAGTACAGGTAAAGGTACATGATATATTCTTTTGGTATGTATAGATGCAAAAGTAAGTATATTTTGTACACAAATTCAGAAAAGATTTTTTTTTATTGTTGTACGGTCTGGTTACTTGCCATGCAGGCAGGGGCATTGTTATGTGTGTGTTGTGCATTTGTTAATGTTGCTGGTCAGTTGATTGGCTGAATTACTTTCGTACGTGAAGGTATAAAATGAGTGTAACTTACTTTCAAGGTAAGTTCAGGTTTATTGACCTGTTGTGCTCTTTTGTGAATGTAATAATGATGATGATGCTAGAAGTAGTGTGCTGTGAGAATCTTCAAAACAGCTAGGTAGTTTTAGCGCAACAGCAATTCCTTTATGTCATACCATCATAATATTATATAGAAGAAGAAAAAGTATAGATGTTCATCAATAACGAGAGGGTTTCATAGTTTTAGGCTGTTTGCCATCAAATAAATATACAATTTTTTTAGGATTAGGTATTTAATGCTATTTTGTTGATGAATACACAATAAATGGATGGAGATTAGCATACTAAATATGAATAGTTTTTACCTGTTTCAATCATGTTCATCAGCCCGTATACCTTAAAGTAAAAACTATCATTATCTATCGTTACATCAAAACTGTATTTGTTGCAGTTTCTAACTGGAAATCAATTAGATTCTCAATCTCAGGTGATGCTTTATCTACTCTACTGCAAGTGTCATTTTAACCAAAAGACACGTAGATGCAATACAACAACCTGTCAAAAAACAGGCATATGCTTTTTCTCTGTTGTCAAAGTAACGTTTTAATTTGCATTTTAAGGCTTGAAGTACTTTTATGTTCTTGTAAACAATCGAGACGAAGACTACCTATCTGCAAGTTGCAAAAGGGGTAAATTGCGATAGTAACTTTGTCAGCATTTTAAAATTGTAAATCCGAATATTTAATTCTGCATCACATTTTGTTTTATGAGAGTGTATGTAAAATGTGAATTGAAAATGATTTAGCTATTGTTTCTTCTCTGTATGCATTGTATTCTGTATGAAGATTGGATTAGAAACACAGGAAATGAGTGCAAAGTGTTATATGAAGGAGAAAGCAATTAGGATAGCGTTTCTTATCGTTATGAATCTAGGTGCAGCCAAGAAATGCCTTGCGGCCATCCTCAGACCTATATTTCGCTTACAATTTTTCCTCTCTTGGCGTTAGCTGCGACACTTACAATAGAATTAAATCTGCATAGATAACCGAGAATTCGAACCCTCATTTTCAGCCATTTCATACAAATAGCATATGCGCACGTACTAAATGTACACTGAATGCAGATTAATGTTTCACTGTCTGTGTAACGCAATTTGTACTACTTCTGTTAGAACATAATGTACGTAAAAATGTAACCAAGCAGACTGAATTTTTGAAGAACACAAAAATTGGCAACTGCATAAATAATAGTGTAGTTTTTTATGATTTAGCGCAGCATCCAAGAAACCGTTTTAACAGAGATGCATAATAGGCTTTTAGAGACGAACTATTTCTGGCTTGATTATTCAGACGGAACCGCAGTTTCCATGTATTTTTGATTTTATGAAGTCCATTTTACAACATTAACAATCACGATGATACGATAGGCGTAGGTAATCAGCAGATTTTCAAGTCCAACCTCACGTACTCAAATTTCAAGATTTTTGAAGGACCATAATAATATCTTGAGCCTTTGAAATGAATCTTCAATTATTTTATTGACATTTTACTGCGGAATAACTAAAATATATTACTTAAAAAGCCAGTCGTTATATTATTTCTATTCATTTACTTGACTTGCTAATTTAATTCTACAATTTGAAAGCTCATTCATAAGTACATCAAACATTTTCTACAGGATTTATTTATTTTATTATAAAATACTTATGTTAATCACAACAACAAGCACATTGGTATGCCGCAGGGTAAGGGTAGAACTTACGCATTTCGTTACTTCAGCATCATGCATCAACTATTTTAGGTCGTTTACAACGGTTGCAATTTGCGCTTAAGTTGGAATTCATGATTGAGTATTCATTGTATTTAAGGATTATGATTTAAATGTTGTCACAGTGCTGATAACTGCCAGGAATACCTTTTCAATAACGATCAGACACAGGAATATTTTTTTCACTGATAACGTTAAAATAATAATACTATTACTTATCGTCCATCATCATTGTTCTTTCCTTTAGGAAAAAATTTCTCTTTGCAAATGTTCACAAAACTGTTGGAACGATAATCTATAAATCTGAACAATAAAAAAATGCATTTTCGTATTAACAGTATCGTCATTAATTTGAAATGGTAATCATAATGTCGTCACTAATCACCAATTCACTAGCCTTTATCGTCAATGATTTTGCTTGAATGAATGTTTGCTTAATTCATTTACCAAACTGAGGATTTTTCACCATTGAGTTCTTCAGAAGACTATTAATTTAAGTTCTTTTTTGAATATGACAATAGAATATAATTGAAAGATACTATAAAAAAATTATTAAAACATAAAATAAAAATAGCCAATTATTAATTGTTTAAACTTTGGGAGACATATTGTTTATAAAATAAAGTTCACACTAAAAAAACTTCTTGGAATAATTACCAACGAAGCAAGTTTAATGTCTAATGTTCAAAGTTCAAGGTATCATTTGAAGTCTATTTTGGAAAGACAATGTTCAAATATTCTATTCTATTTTAAATGAATGGTTTAGCCCATTTCCATTTTTCCATTGTATCATTATTAGTATCATACTATATTATGTAATGTTGTTTCAGTTTGCCATGGTTACAATTTTTAATACCAGTATAGTACAGAAAAATTAAAACGAAATTTTTCTATGCATAACTTAAAGTTGGTAGTAAAACATCAACATATTGTGCTGTATTGTGCAGTGTTGTCGATAAAATATTAGCGACATTTATTGTGAAAAAAAAATCATTCTCAGAAAGATTCAATCTAAAACCTGAAAAGCAAATTGGACACTTGTTCATTAGAGTTAGGATTACAATGCCCCATTGGCTAAATGCCGTGTGTTGGAAGTGGTAATGAGTTGGCAGTGTTGGCAGGTCTAAAGTGCAGTGTTGGAATTTACTTATCTTGTCACAAATTGTAGCATATTGCAGCGTGCAAAACCGCTGCCGCTGTGGTTTATGATATGTACTCACAGTCATTATAATTACATATTAAGTAGTGCAGTGTACTAGAGAAAGCTGAATAATCTGTCAACAGATTTGCAATTCCTAAAGCTATATATCATAGAAGGTAACTAGGCAGTATTATTCTTTAAAAGTGATCTTTTATGCAGTGCATATATCTGTGTTACATTTTAATGTGGGACAAGAGAACGTGTACAAGTGTAATGTTTAGCGTTTATCTGTCATCTGCTCAGTGACAGTTACCAAACAATCCTTCAGTTTTTACTGGCGTAAGTGGCGTATGTTATACAGGTTTGCAAGTTGTTTTATTAATTTAATGACGCTATGAACATGATAATTGTAGAATATCATCTACCCATGAATTACCAATATATGCAACAAAACATGTTGGAGAATATACACGAATGTTTTAAAATGTGCATATATTTAAATTAAATATTAGATCAGAGATTTTTGTAAGCCCGGCAAATATATATAAATATTCGGGATTACTCATCAATCATTATTTGGAATCTTTTAAATATTTATAGGGCCCAGGCAACAACGGGCAGCCGTTTTACCCTCCTGGACCTACCGGTTATCCTAACGCCCAATATACACCGATGCAAGCTGGCGGGGTGCCTTCTGGAGTGCCATCATCGCATCCCAGTAAGTAGAAAATACTTATACTTTAGGTAAATAAGCGTATTGAAATCATGCAAAAACTTATGAATTAAATATTCCCATTGCAGGCCTGCCTGCAGGGGCTCAAAACTCAGGAATGGGTCCCAACTCATACGTGGGGCCTTTGCCTGTCCATGCACAGCGTGATGAGCGGGTCCAACGGCAATATGTCAAGCTTCGCAAGAAGTTTGAGCAAAAGCAACAGTCCAGGGATGTAGGGTCGTATAATTCCCCGTACAACCAAAATGGGCCCATTAGAAAAGGTGACGTGTTTTTTCTTTAAGGAAAACGGAAGAAAAAAGCTTGTTGTGTTACAATTTATTTTTATATATTTTACAGATACAAGCTACGTCAACACGAATCGCAGAAATATAAATAATGGAACAGCCAAGCCTACAACCAATGGGGGAGTGGAGGAGGAAGGAAGTGTTGGGAGCACCGGAAGCGTAACTTCCACTGGTACCCAGGACGAAGAGGAGGAAAACAGAATGCTTGCACAGACTGAAATGCTATCTACGCTAAGCCCTCCGAAGGTAATGTGATATTATCTATATCCGCTATGGAACTTGAGAGAGAGATTGAGATGACATTCTAAATTGATATGTATTAATTAAAATTACAGGTTTCTGAAGTGACTTCTCGAAGTGCCTTTGTTAAATGGAATCATCCTGATAGGTTTACGGAGACAGGAGAAAACAAATACCCAGATATTGATGTTTCTGATAGTGACTTCCGGTATGAAGTTTTTATCAGTGACAAAAGCCGTGATAATCGTTTTAAATCGATTTTCACAGGGTCGGTGACCTCATGCAGGTATGTTTAATCGAAATTTAATGACACCTTTGAAGACAATCAAAGCTGCCTCATTAAAAACATGGATGTTTGAAAATTGTTATTTGTAGAGTCAAAGACTTGAAGCCTGGTACTACGTATGCTATTCAATACTGTGCAATGATTGGTGACGTCAAGGGTCAACCATCAACTCCAACTAGTTTCAACACGCTTCCTGCTGAACCAGATCCACCACAGAGTCCAAAGGCTGTCTCAAGAACTCGCTCCACGATACAGGTAGGCTTGGGGGCTGACATTTATTCCATCCAAGTAAATGATTTACGTAAAGTTTTTCTGATATGTAATCATGATTTTTTTCCAGCTGAAATGGATTCCCCCGGTAAACGACAACGGATCAAAAATCACTCACTACGTTGTAGAGTTTGATGATGGTAAAGGTGGAGGTCACTTTATTGAGTGCTACCACGGAAAAAATAAGCAATGCACTGTGTCCAAACTCCAGCCAGCATACTCTTATCAATTCCGCGTTGCTGCTGTGAATCAATGCGGCCAAAGGTGAACTTATAATATGAAAATATTTCACAGTACTTTTCGCATACATTTTGTGTTTTTATTTACCGAAAAGCATTTTTCTTGGAATTTCAGTCGATTCACCCCGGTCATCACTATAATGACTGCTGGAAGTCCGCCTTCACAGCCGTCGCCACCTACCCTAGCTGAAGCAGGGGTTAAATACCTGAGACTCGAGTGGATCAGTCGTGCATCGGATGACGATTATACGTTGCAAATGGAGGATCCATCTACTGGTCACGGATTCCTTTCAGTTTACAGTGGAAGCACTCCCCAGTTCCTTAGCGTTGGTTTGAAGCGGAATACCAAGTACAAGTTTAGGGTGAGTTTGAATTTTGAATTGAACGAAAAAAAATCCATCAATTGTGTGAAGCTTAATTACCTTATATTATTATATGTATATCTTGTTCACAGTTAAAGGCTCAAAACGAGGAAGGGCATTCCAAATGGTCCGAGGAGGTTCTGCTTTGTACTCTTCCAGACCGACCAGGTCCACCACACAAGCCAACTTTGAAAGGCCGTGTGCATGCCTATGGCTTTAAGGTTAAGTGGGATCCCCCATCAGACAATGGTGGTTTACCTTTAGCTGATTTTGCCTTACAAATTGATAAGGGCAATGGATTTGAAGAGATTTTCCGTGGCCCCGAAACCGAATATAACGTCGACAGATTATCTCCTGGTCAATCGTATGCTTTAAGAGTGATAGCAAGTGGACCCGGTGGTGAAAGCGACCCGAGTGAACCTTGTGTGATTACTACTGAGCCCGTTTGCCCTGGAAAATGTCACATTCCACGCATTGTTGGAAAGCCTAAATCCAACTCCGTCCATCTTAAGTGGAGTAAGTTTGATAATCACAAGCACCGTAAAGAATAGAAATGGGGAAAAATATTAATTGAAACCTGGTCGTATTTTAGGCCATCCAGACTGGGATGGAGGATCGCCAATCAATCAATATGAAGTTGGCTGCACAACCCCTGATAACCAGACACAAGAGGCGTATCGTGGAAAAGAGACTGACTGTTTTGTGAATCGTTTACTTCCTGGTAGGGCTTACCTATTCCAAGTCCGAGCTTACAATCGAATTGGAGCAGGTCCATGGTCTGATCCCCTTGAAGTCATTAGTGGAGCTGGATCCCCAGACGCACCTTTGACACCAAAAGTGACTACCAAGACTGCACATGTTGCTCTAGTCTCCTGGACAGAGCCACTCAACAACGGCTCTGCTGTGACAGAGTATCGAGTTCAACTTGCTACACCTTCCACAAGCATATCGCCAGATGAGCAAGAGCATCGGACAGAAGAAGTTAGGTCTTCAGAAGCCGAAGTACAGTCTATTTCCAGTTTTAATCTAGTATACACAGGTCCTTCTACATCGTGTGAGGTGAAAGGGCTACAACCTGCTGGAGTTCAACTCTTCCGAGTTCAGGCCATAAATAGTGCTGGTACCAGTGAGTGGTCTCCTGTCGCCACGCACCAAATGCCACCATCTTCACCCAATGCCGTTGGTAGTGTTGTCGCTGAATCAAAAACTGATTCAATCAGCCTAAGCTGGAAAGCCCCCTCGTGTAATGGTGCACCGATCACTCACTATAACGTGATAATCGGAGAAACGATTCATACAGTATCTACCGAATCATTTGTTTTGGACAACCTGATGCCCGACACGCATTTGAAGTAAGTTTTGGCTGCAGTTCACCATATTTGGAATCTTGAAGTATGCGTACTTAAATATCCATGTTTTATGTAGAATTCGCATCCAAGCTGTCAATAACGTTGGACCTGGGGCGCTGTCGTCAACAGTGAAAGCTGCGACTAAACCGCTCCCACCTCCAGCACCGAAGCTTGAGTGTACCTCTGTAGCCCATTTCTGGATGAAATTAAAGTGGAATGAAACTGCATTAAAGAATGTTGAATATCTTGTTCAGATGATCAACCCCTATAAAGACGAGTACGCAAATCGCTAATATAGTATAAACTAAGATTTGTTATACAATAAATTAACAATTTTGCTTTTAAACGTTGCAGGTTTGAAGTCGTATATCGAGGAACAAGCACAAGTACTAAAGTTACCCGGTTGACTGAAGACACAGAGTACCAGTTTAGGATATGTGCTATCAATGGTGCCGGTCAGGGTACTTTCTCTGATTTGTACAAGTTTAACACTTCCAAATCTCCTCCTCCGCAAGTTAAAGGTAGGTCTCTATTGGACTCACAATTTGTTCGTAATGCAGAATGGAATATAAAACTTACAAATGTTTTCTATTCATCTGTAAAGGTGTCAAGGCAGAGTTCATCAAAACCGCAGGCGTATTCAATATTGAATGGTTTGAAGTACAGTGTAACGACAGTCTGGAGTACCAAGTGCAAGTTTGCAAGCGCCGGGATCAAGAATATGCGACGGTATGACACATTTTTATTCTAAAACAATGCCAGATTGAATTTTTACGATTTCCATAATATTTTAACTAATAAATCATTTTATAATGTAGATTTATCGTGGTGACAAGAAAAGCATGGAGTTAAATCCACAGGACCTTGATATGGGGGCAGATTATATGTGCCGCGTTTGTGCGATTAGAGTTTGTGATGATCGTACTCAACTCATTGGACCATACTCTGTCCCTTTCACTTTCCACATACCAGCTTCTATTTCTGATGATTTCATCTCCTCAAAAAATCATTCCTCGAATTCTTCCAAATCTCTTTCGACGACAGCTCAAGTCAAATCTACGTTTTTCCAGGTAAATATAATAGAATCCATGATATTTTGGTTTTATTATCAGTAATTTAACCAACTATTTTTTTTGGCTATTCAGATTATGGAAGAGAAAATAGCGGAAATTAGCTACGAAAGCCGTGTCGGAATCCTCGCAGTATTTGCGTTAATCATTCTTGCCTTCGTGATTTCCTTAATTACTCATCATGTGGTTTCGTAGTCGCTTGTTTTTGCGTTTATCGTGCGATAATTCGTCGGGTAATGAAAACTACACTTAAAATCTGTATTCCGTTTTTACGAGACAACTCATTTTAGGCTGTCCAGTTACTATAATATAATTAATGACAAAATCTGAAAACACGATGGTACTGTACTGAAGAGGTCCGCATTATACAAAATCTCTACATATAAAACACGGAATAGTTTATCTTTCAGCGGCATGGTTCTCATCATAGCAGGTCCCAACGTATTTACAAAAAAATATATAATTGAATTACAAATGAAGTGCACCTTGTGAGCGGTGTGATATTTTTAACGAAAAGAGTGTATACTTTCCTCTGCTATTCGTTCAAGATAAGCAAGCTAATGTGTTAAGTCGATGCAATCTATTAACGTTACATTATTATTACCACTTGTTCTTATACATCTATACCTGCCTATGCGCATATGTATATCATATTATAGAAGCTCTCTTTTTAATTTAAATTCTCGCCAGCAGCTAAACTTTGTAAAGTTTTTATTCAGATAAATATTTTGCCCTTGTTAAAATAATGCTTTCATGGTTCGGCTACTTTTGGTTGAATTATAGTCAGTCAAATTTTCATCTTGCCCAAACGATTGGCTTATATTTTCCCCTGATGAAATGAGATTTAAAGAGATTAGATGTATAATTGTAGCTTGGAAAATTGTTGCTAAGTTACTGTGGCCACCAAAAGCATTATTTTAGCCTGCACAAAATTTTCCTGCCATTATTTATAGTTTAAACGATGCAATATTTTCAGTGGTTAGTTAAGTTATATCTGCCGCACACACCAGTTTAATATGTAGATACATTTATCGCATCATAGTTTTTCGAGCTAAATAGCAATATTTTTTATGCATTCTGTGTATATTTTGTGAATGAGTTTGAACGTGAGAGCCTAAAAATTTAGCATTCATTTTAAATAACTTTCTAAAAAACACTAAATTAAACGGATGGCCGTCATTGTGATAATGTTTCCAAATGATTAAGTATCAAGCTAGTAATAATCTTATTAGCTAAAAATTTGTGACGCACTGTAATAAAGGAATACAGAGACAAGTGCATATAAGTTGAAAGGCTGATATTGTTCAGATAAAAGAAATACTGTATTCCGTATTGTTTTCTACATAGTTTTGTCATTAGAGCTTTAAAGCGCTTAAAATTAGTGAAAAATAGTAATATATACATATATATTTCAATATAAAAAAAATCAACATTTGCAATGCATCTATTTCGTCTACCATAAATAGTATTTTATAAATTGAGAAAGCATTATGGTGACACAAATATTATGTATAGATTTGTGTAAAATAAAACTTGCATTTTTATCCAATAAAATTTGCAAGTTATCTCTGTGATGGCAATCAAAACTAAAAAAGTTGCCTGCTTGGTTTTATGCCAAAAATATTATGTAGCTTTGATGTTTCATTGTCATTTGATGTGTGCTGCCAACAATATTTTCCATAACTACTTTGTTCACCATTATAATTTGCAATATTTTTAAACAGTCTTTTCTAGTAAGTTCTTTTGGCTTAATGGTGCTAACACAATACATAAATTGGTATTTGATAATTTGAGAAAAAATATTGAAAACTGAACAGATAGAAAACAATCATTGCAACAACCTCGAAGAAAACAGTAAGATTAGTTTGATTGATTTTTTTCATGATGAAATACATTCAAAAATTAACACTTCAAAAAATATATTTCACAAACACTATTTTTTGTTATTGTAGTCAGTAGCTGAAAGTAATTTTGTGCCAATAATGTTTACTTATTTATAAGATGTTAGATATAACAAAGTATTTTCCAAAAAGAAAAACCAAGACAAAAAAATGTAATAACCTGAGTGTTTGCAGCAAAGTTTTTTGCATGCATGCATATTTAGTTAACAATAGTGTTTGTGTTGTAGTGTGTAATTAAAATATTCCTACATGAATAACTGAATGTTCCTTTTAAAAAAATATAAAAAAAATGTCTAAACTTTTTAGATACTCTAGTGTAACTGAGAGATCTGTGTGTGTCACGCTTTAGTTTCAATTACATTGTTAGCTTTAGTAGTATTATGATAATCATTTTGTTAGTTGAGCGTTCCATTAATTGAAAGAACAGTGTTTAATTCCATGTAATAGTTATAGTGATACGTTAATTGATGGTACTGGTATAATCAATACAGTAAAAAATAGTAGTGCTTCAAATTAGTCTAGATACTTATATTAAAGATAGGGGAAAGTGCAGTGGATTTTACTCCTCTCTCTCTCGTAATGAGTGTTTTCTTGTATACGTATATAAAAAGGCTTCATTTATAATTGAAGAAGAAAAAAACCTGTGTAAATTTTCAACAATGCATGCAAACGTATGATTAATATATACACGTTGTATTTACAATATATTCTTGTGTAATTTATAGAAATGCTGTTGTATTAATTATTATTGAAATATTGTTGGTATTTTTACTGACTATGAGTAGTAAAAGTGTGAGGAAGCATTGTCATCATCGTCTGTAGAAAAAGAAAGCACCCGCTTTTGTTCATGTTGGCTCAGTTAGGTCGGTTGTTGTATGCATCGATAATTGATAATAATAGAGAGAAATCTCAACACACACACGCCTGTTTGTTTTAATCATTCTTTATAATTAAGTAAATTATAATTAGTTATAGGTATCTCGTGTCGTATCGTAACTGTAAGGAATGCATACATATGATTTGCCTGTCAGATAGAAATAAGTAAATGCGCACTAATATAAAAGGTAGAGATGATAAAGAGTAGCGTTGTAATAAAAATATATTGTATTGCTTCTTTATTGAATCTGTGAAGGGCTGTTATGAAAAACCGGAAACGAAACTCATCAATAAAAAGTGGGATGAAAGTGTAAACGCAATATCAACGTATTATACCGGGTGAAAAGTGAAAGTAATGTGGATTGAATTTTTCCATTTTTATCGTGGTATTTAAGAATTGTATGCTAAATATGATTTGATTTATGAAAAAATGGCTGTTATTCAATTACTACGTATATTATAAATATCGCAAAGTCAGGCACCTGCCTGTATTGCTTATCTTGTCGTTGTCATTGATGACAAGAGGAGTAAGAGATACATAAATACGGAGTGACGTCGTGAACTCTTTCAACAATGCTAAAAAATAACTATTGATGGGCTGTTTGTTGATTGAACATATACTGGAAATCCTTTGTAAGATTGAATTTAGAAGACTATCAAAAAAACCGAAAAATTCATATATAATCTTTTTAAAAACATTTTAAAATAAATAGAAATAAAACATATATACAAAATATATCATTGTGTAACTGAAAATATAAAAAAAGATACTGCTCCGATGAAAATCGGAGACTTACTATTATGAATACTTATAAATATATTATTATGAATGGCTTATGTTTGGAGCCCTAAGTCCATATTATATTATGTCTACTTACATCTATTAAATCCACTTCGTGAGTTTGCTCGGTGGATACTATATACTGCTGTATCTGTGTAGCTAAATGTGAAAGTAAATAATAAATTTATGAATTTTGAAAGCACTTTAATTTTTTACTGTGGATGCCAATCGTTTATTTTATTTTAGTAATTTCACAACATCACGAACTTTAATTTCTTATTTCCCTGTGCCAACTGCAAGAATTAAAACTAACGTAACATAGCTTTAGGCATTGACATGAAAAATATATTTATTTCCGAAATAATGAATGCTCCTTTACATATATGCTTCCATAGTTCTACGCCAAATGTATTATTCCGTAACATGGGAATAATTTCACGACTAGACAACTACTGAGGGAGACTTAGGCGTGAGACGGACGAAAGTGAATTGAAATATTGAATGCGTATGATGAAGACAAAGAAGAAAAAGCGATCAGGCATATTCTCACAATGCCCCATTTACTTTCCATTTTTACGAAGTTCTACTGAAATACGCTGTAGACCTATCTGAATCAATTTTTGTACCAATTTTTTACAAATAAAATTCGTTGTGTCTTTATAGACTTTTATTAATGGATACTTGTAATTTTATAAAAATAATTTACATGATATTTTACAGTGAACAAAGTTGTTACAAAATGCGATGCAACGAAATTTACACATTGAGATAAAACGAACACTATCTTTTGCAATGGCATGATCCGCCATGACACGACCCCCTTCCACCTTTGAACCCATAAACATGGCAACATTGAAGACAAAAGAATGAATTTCCGGGACAATGCTCATTACATGGGTCGATACTATTAGATGGTTTTGCTTCCGCTACAAAAATAAAAGATTTCATTAAAGAACAATTAAAAAATATAATGAAATTTCTTGAACTTCTGCTACAAGACAAACTTTACATACCTGTGAAGACAATAACTGTCAATACGAGTAGCCCCACTAAAATACACGACATGATGACCCTTTTGGTGAACATCTTGTATTAGTAACCGAAATGCGTAATAGGAATGTAAAGAATTACTGAGCAAGAATTCGGAAGAAAAGTAAAGTTTCTATATTTTCTAGAGAGCACTTTTAAATACAACGTGTTTTCTAATAAGACTGAATGGTTCTGCCATAACATTTCATTTGCCCATGTTTATAAATGCATGAATTATTGCAGTCAATCTTAATAGATTTTAACTAAGAAACAAATCATCATATACACGTTGTAGGTCAACAAATCAAATGACGTCAATACAGTAGAATCAATGTACGTCATCGTATCATACGTCATAATGCAGTGCACTGCCGGAGGTACTTACTAGCCGTTTCAAATTTAATGAACTAGTTTCTCTACTAGTGCACCTTTATCATCATTCCTGATCTAGCGTTCACTTTTTATTGCTTCTTTTACGACAGCATATTGCTCGTACGCGTCATCGAAATGCATCCCTACTATTTAATTCACTCATTTACTGTTAATGAATTAATTTCAGATACCAGAACCAGACTATCGTCATTGCAGTTATCGATTAATAGAAATCAGATTATATACACTCAGGTTGCAATTTGCAATTAGTAAGCATGCGCATTTGAGTATCCAAGGATCAAAGAAATAAAAATAAAGTCATGAGCAACAGCAAATGACAGGTTCGTTGAAGTAACAAGCTTTAGGCGATTGTGACGTAATACAAGATGGCATGCTTCAAAATGACATACAAAATGTCAGAATATTTGTAAGGACAACCTTATATTCATTTTAAAAATATGAATGTGTTTGCAACGCAGCACGTGGCAAACAATTTCTTTGTGAAGTAAAATTTTGATTCTGTAGTTTTACAACAAATTAGTCTGTTTTTGCATGATTAGTTACGCATAGAGTTCTCATGGCGGTCCAATACTCAGCGAGCCACTCATGAGTTCGCTATGCTGCCAGACTCGATAAGCTCAATGAGCTACCCGGTACTTTTCTAAAT
>JAQIWN010002712.1:0-14953 GCA_034699025.1 Entomobrya cf. arborea Gr-Col-00668 | reverse complement strand
AATTTTATTTGGCTGGCGAAACAAGTTAAATACAATAGGTGTCGATTTGACAATGTGTGCTGCGCTTGTCGGTGGCGGAGCTGGTGAACCAACAATGGGATCTCCTTCTACACATCATCCACATCCTGCATTTACCGCATTAGGAATTCGAGGTTCAATGTCAAGTCAACATGGACCACCAGCCGTTCCGCCTAATAACAATGGACCCAGCATTCCACCAGATTTAAACCGACCAGAACCCCCTCCTGATGTCCTGTTAGCATTACTTTCTAGGAATCGAGCACTTGAAGGTATTTAAAATATAACTTTTAAAGTCTTAATGCTTAAGTTAACTGTGTCCTAAATTATCTTGTGAAGTGTATATCTACAGTATACACAGAGATATTTTGCAATAGATTAATGGTCAGTGACAAAGTCCAGAGAGATAGTATCATAAAATGCAATCTAGTTGAACATGTGCTGCAGCATAGCTATAGTCACTTTTATGCACTCATATTTCATGCTGTCTCCGATGCGATCTAAACTTTTAGTATAAACATAATTAAATTACACGGAAGCAAGGGAATTAGATGCTGCATGCCCAGTCGGTGGTGGTGGTGTATCGCTCTTATATTTATGCATCTTTACTCTCTTGATGTTCCTCCTCCGTCGGGTAAAAATTTATTTCTCCGCTTGGGAAAATGCAGAACACCACTGCGTCACCCTCTTCTTTTTTCTGGTTGTACATCACATCCCACATTATCCTTTTCCATCTATTATGTATATTTGCACTAGTTTCTATAAATGTTGCATGTGGATGTGGATCATAATAATATTATCTTGATATGTGTGCGTATCTCTGATTCAATTGCACTCTCAAAACGTCTGATTGTGCTTTTTCGGAAGCGTAGCTTGGTGAAAATTGGGAAACACACAATAAGTGTTTGTAGGCTTCCCGCAGAGAGTAAATCAAATTATAATCAAATTATAAATGAATTATGCCCTCTGACCCGGTACACCACCCGAATAACCATCCTATAATAACATTAGCATGTGCACATAAAAGTTTTTTTCTTACAAAAAGAAACAAAGTTAGAATTGAACAAAAGTTTTGAAATGAAATAATGGTAAAAAGATACAGATTTTGTTTCGTGATAGTTTTTTTCGCTTCTTTACGATTCTACCACGAAAAGCAACCGAAAAGTACCAGCCAGTCTGTCGTATACTTTTGTTCCAAGTTAGTAAAGTGTACATTAGATTTAAAGATAACATGTTAACATGTTTATTCTTCTTGACAAGTTCGACAAGGTGCGAGAACAAGAAACATTAACTTACTAATCAAGCTACATATATTTTGATACATGACATGATTACATACCTTTACATCTATAGCCATTATCTATACACATGTTAGATTAGATAGTTTACATGCGTTCAAAAAATCCTTTTTGATGCCTTTAAAAACACAATGCAAAACAGGAAAAAATTGTAATGAGAAAGCTGGTCGTAGCCGGAAAAGGGCCACGTGCCGTGACGCATGCAAAGGATATTCTTTATTTTGAAGGACCTCTTTCACATGAAAATCCCCACCCTGCCAATGTTTCCTATTGTTGCAAGTTGTGAAAACACATAGGCTTACTCGTTTCCTCTCTCCAACAGTTCATAATTTCACAGCATTTCCGAGAGGTAATGACAAGTGTTGTAAAATGCTAGTAACAAGCTGTGCAGTAGTGTGTTCATTTGTAACGGATAATCTGACTAAGGATGAGGAGAGACTCTCCCTGTGTAAAAATTCCTTTTATAATTCTTTACAAATTATCAGGATATGAGGAGGAAGGCAGTCTTTTGAAAACATTGCGTTTAGCAAAACACACGACGATCAACGCTGTTATTTTTCATTAATATTCCATCAGTAATGATCAACCACTAAGCATCATGCACGCGTGTATTCATTCAGAGACACATGAATGGTGATCCCTCTTGAAACTAGAATGGGCATTTTACAAGTTTCACACAATCCTACCAAAACAACGTGTGCCAACCAACTTGTCCTTCAAGGCTACTGTGTATAATTTTCGAATTCTGATTTCTTTTGTTGCATATTTTTGAATAGTCCATTAAAAGGTTGATTCATTGTTTACGTGGGAAAAATAATATACCAACCAAAATATGATTTGTAAGCTATTAAAGGCTCATCAATTATGATTACATGTAAGTTTGTATTTTGTAAGCTACAAAGTTATATTTAACAAAATTCATGCAGCTTAAACGGGAAATAATATTTACTATTTTCTCCACCGATTCATCAATATTAATCAAAACAAAATCATTTCCATATAAAAATAACTCAAGGCTTCCGTACAATGTAGTCAAAATGTTTGATTTTAAAAACTCAAATATTTTGAGGTACTTACTGTAGTAAAAGTATGAAGTGTTGTGTTGTGGGTTTGTCTTTGCGTAGCGAAACGACTCCTTTAGTCAGCCCACAAGCTCTTTTGAGTGGATCGTGAATCTATTATTCATAAGACAATACCCTCATTTTTCAAACAGCGTGCCATGAAACTTTTACTCAAGGGAATTGGTACCAGTCGACTACGTTCTCCAAAGCTAAACTTGTCAACCGAACTGAACTGCGGTGCAGTACTTTGCAAGACCACACTGTAAAGTAAACTACATTTTTCATATATAAAATATGCTTATAAAATATAACGACATAACGTTTGTTTTCTATACATTATGTATGAATGTACATTTTTTTAGTTTAATGTATCAGATTGAAGTACATAAATTCAATAATCGAAATCTAGAAATACAGCGTTAAACAAGTTGTGTAACTTTTAATGTATTGGTATTACGATTGATGTATTAAATTAAGTTAATTTAATTAACAAAATAATTCTCGTCGGGCACGGTTAGACGAATGTTCAGTAAACTAGCCAAGGTAGTTTCTATTGCACAATGACACAGTTCCAATTTCACTTGCTTTCATAGATACGATTATGATGTATAATATTATTAAATTATATATAGATTAAAGGTACCCTACCAGATTGAGATTTATGAAAAGACTGCAGCTGGGGAATAGGAACAATGCTGACCGCGAATTCAATGCAACGTTAAACAATGAATATCAAATGACGTGTTGTACAGGTGTGAATTTGAAACGAAAGAATAAAAAGGGTTGTTGGGTTTGCGTTTGATTCAAAAAGTATCATTAAATTGATACTCATGCTGAAATCAACGAAAAATCAACTTGGGGCAAAGGGCAACAGGTGCTTCCGGCTTTGAATATCCGCTTAGTTGAGTTTTTGAGATTTGAGTTGAGTGTTGGTGGCATTTTCAGACACGATTAGTAGTTTAATTTTGGAATAATACTACTTTCCAGCAAAATCAGATTTTGGGTTTGCCATTCGAATATCAATGTCATGTTTTTCTTACTGACTGAGACAAAACGTCTAAAATTGAAAGATAATAAGAATAATTTTCTGTTCTATTATTCAGTACTGAATATTTGAAAATGAATCACAAAGAAATATTTCTTACGTATTTCGTAAAAAAAACTACCAATTTTGAAAACAATTACGAAAATTATAATTTTCCTCATATTTTCATCACTTCATTGAATTGAAAATATGACAAAGACACTTCAAAACTCATGCTTTAATTAGAGTAGGTGGACATTTTCCATCGCATTAGAAAATCATGAAATTTTTTAATCAAAAGTGAGCCACGACCACAAGTTATGAATAGTTTTCTTTCGATGGATATTTCTATTTTGAAAAAAAAAATATGGTGTGTCACAAAACAAACGACAAGCAATTCTGACAATCATTTTTCTAGACAAATTAATATTTAAAATGTCAAAATAAAGCATTAATATTACATA
Organism: Entomobrya cf. arborea Gr-Col-00668; assembly: GCA_034699025.1. NCBI lineage: Eukaryota > Metazoa > Arthropoda > Collembola > Entomobryomorpha > Entomobryidae > Entomobrya > Entomobrya cf. arborea Gr-Col-00668. The sequence continues at coordinate 11,088 of JAQIWN010002712.1, read as the reverse complement.
CTATCCAATTTATCGCTCTTGTCAGTTTTATTAACTACAACTTCATTCACTTTGAAGAAAATTATTTTTTACGTTGCATTCAATAAAAAGTGGTATCACACAAGCTGCATTAAGTATGTATTGGATATTGAGGCTTGCTTGTTTGACATTTTTAACTATTACGTATTCTATGCATCAAAACGTCAAAGTAAAAAGGTGGTATTTTTTGTCAAATATACTTGTATATCACGAGAAAAAAACTGTCCAATCTGGAAAAACCGTCACGCCCACTCCTTTCGTAACAAGGCATGCCTTTTGTAGAGTAGATTTTTAATTTAAACTGTTCTTACGATGACGATAAGTTTGCTTTCACATTAAAAACGTGAATTGTATTTTATTAAACTCTTTTGCTAAAAAGGTTGGACGGAGGATTGGGTGAAAAGCAGATCGATTTTTAATTTGGATTTTCTGATTAAAATTTAATGCAACATGATGCTTATATGACCACCGAGGCAGTGTACTTGTACATTATAATCAACCACAATATAAATACAGTACAATTTTGATTAAGACTCTTTTTCACTTTTGTCTATCGTTGTATTCAAAATCAGCATTGTGCTCAACTACAGAAAAGGAAGATACATGATGAATGATGATGGAACAGTTCATGCCTTTAATTTATTTGCCTTTTCAAATTTCTTCTTACAGACAAAATTATCGAAGGGTTTGTCCCAATCGTGAATTACTTATTTCCCTTTTGACTCAAATGTAAATCATGGGATCTTTTTATGAGCTTTGCTTAAAATTGTAGGAGCTAATATTCAGCAGTGTAGAATGAATAGTTACATAATGTTGTATTTTGTATTCTTTCATTTTCCAATAATCTGGTGATACCACCAAGCAGGTGTATACTTGTTTACTAATAAAACAGATAAGAAACACATTTGGGTCTAGTTTGAGCCCTAAAATTTTTAGATGAATTCCTAGTTGACGGACATACAAACAAACACATCACATTCTAAAAAAAAGTAAGCTTTGTACTAAATAATTTTGGGGTAGACTAGGTTGCTTCTTCAGCTGAATTGAAATCGTAAAAAATAATTACACAGGAAATCTTTTGTTCGTAACTGTCCATTCAAATCGAAGTTGAAAAGCAGAACTGCCCAGCCAGTAGCTCCAATTCAAACATGATGAGGACCTGACGAGCTACACTGGTTTCTGGTTGAATAAAAATTGGTACACTTTGAGAAGCTAATTAAAAGGTTTGCTTGAGGTATACAATAGAGCTTCCAACCAACCCAGTATACATAATTGAAGTAGATTTTCATGAAACTTGAAAAAGTGTTTCGTTCTTGTTTACTCATTTTCTTGGATATTCACGGGTTTCATTTTCAGATTTTCCAGGCTTTTTCATACTTACATATATTTTTTCTGCCTACATTGTACAATACTTGGTTACATTGATTACCAAACGTTGCGTTGTGGTGAGTATTTTCATCTTTCTATTCAAGTTATTAGTCGCTTTCAGGATTACAGTAGCACAGCATTTTCATAATGAGACCTAGAACGGTGGTGCGGTGGTGGTTGGTAGTGATGAAGTGATGTACTTTCCGTGAAGACCTCCAAATTTTCTGCAAAAGATTCCACATCCACTGAAAAGCCTGTTCAAAGGCAACTGGTCTGGATAAATATGGAAAGCAAGCATAAAAGAAAATTTCTTAATAGATATTAATGCATTAAAGGCGCAGGGACTCGATGCGGTGTTTAGAGATGCACATCATCGCAGTATAAAATGCAATGAATGAGATACCATACATTCATTCATTCATAATAGCCATATTTTTACTTGAGGATAAAGATCCCTCTCTATTTTTCACGACCGAACATAATAATCATCACGATAATAAAACTTGACAGAAGGGACTTACGTTTTCACTACCCGGCATGTCTGCTGTGTAATGAAGCCAGTGAGCTACTAGCATGAAAAGCGAGTGAATCGCGTAATAAAAAGGGTACATTTATATGGCTTGACTTTTAGAGACTTTTACTCCAGCGTGTCATTATCTGCCATATGTTTCAATATTTTCATGCTTCTCTTTTTTGTACATATGTACTGAGGAACAAGTAAACCAGCTAATAGCAGTAGAGAGTAGAGATGCGTGTGGAGTAATAAAAGGTACATTTTTTTGAGGGAGTAAAAGGAAAGGTTTAACTTTTTGGACATCTTGGCATAATAACATAAATAAAAAGGGATGTTGTATGATTCATGCAAACCAGAAATCTGATGATGATCCCCATACATTTATAATAACTTGTGGCCGTGACTTAGACAAACTTTATATGCGTAAAAATGCAAGGGAAAGTGGAATGAAAATGCTGGGGTTTTATCTGATCTGATGACGGGCAAAATGGAGCATCGTTATCAAGTTCAATCCATCTGCGTGAATTGATACATTAATAGATACATGTTTTGATGCAAATGTTAATGGAATGTGTAATGGTACACACAAGGTTTACGTGTAAGATATTCAATAAAATGTTGCATTTATCAAAAAGTTTAGGGCTATAATATGTTAATTCATATGATAAATCGTGATACTATATTATTCGTAAATATACATATGAATTTCGGGTGTCGAAATTGATGTGATTCCAGTTTTAATATCTTTCAAGGCTTAAAAGGGATCAGAGAAAATATTTTGTCCTCAACAAGATAATAAAGCATCATAATCATCATCCAGCGTATTGTTTGCTTGTTGTGATTACTTGCATAACTGTCGGTATTATCAAATGAAGTATAAGTGCTGAACTAGTAGCAAATGTGGTTAGGGTGAGGAAAGGAAGAACAAGTGGTGGGTACTGAAACCAAGCTTATATGGACACATCGTCTGCGTGTGTGCGTAAAAAATTTGTTAGCTTACGACTTTGTCACTGAAAGCAGAGGTTGACATGAGGTTTGTCCACAGGTGATTTATGCGGTATATTAATGTATAAACCGCATCTAGCGACAAGAAGTCTACATAATATATTATTACCAAATTATATTGAGAATGCATTGTGTTGGCTGGATAAAAGCATTATGTACATAAAATTATCCAACCTTTTCGTACATCTTATTGAGCTGAAAAGCATTACAATAATTATGTTGAAATCCTATAAGTAAATCCATCATGATACACTTTTCTACTTAATGATTCCTACCCCAATCTGTTGAATACATAATAAAAAGAGTTGACACTTTGTGTGTCATTTGAAACTTAATTTAAATAAATTTTATGGAGAAAAAATGTAAATATATTTACACCCTGATTAAGTCAGTAGCTAATATCGAATATGTTCAAAAACGTCAAAAAAACAAGGAGATAGTTTTTGGTTTCAGGAACTTGTGCATTTTTATACTTGTTCGAAAAGGCGACAATTTATATTCTCTCCGGAAAAATCCGAAAGGTTGAAAAAAGGGAAAGAAAATGTTGAGAAAGGGCCGAACTGAAGAATTCGGGTTCCTCCCTGAAAATGGCAGTTGAGTAAGCAGAAACTTGTATCTTTTGTACTTTTTAGATTGTGTAGTAAATGAATGCTGCTTTGTACACAAGTTTTTCGGAGGATATATCTTTCTTTCTTGAAAGTATACACGCAAAGCAAAGCACATCCTTTTCTCTGTTCATTCAACCACACGGTGAGATGTCCGCAAGATATGAAAGGGAAAGGAAAAAGCGAGGAAAAGTGAATAATACTGACTGAGTGAGTGGAATGAGCTTCAGGGTGTTTTTTTCACGTTGGACTATTTTGATGCACATTGGAGATACCTTCGTGTGTGTACAATGTTTTACATGAATGACAACCAAATATTATGCATGTTAGAAAATTATCTCAATCTTTTACAGACAGACATGTTCTTTGTTATCTCTTCTCTTTCTGGAATATTGACGGTCCACGACTTTAGTGAACTGAATTGAATTGAAGTGAAGAGCTACTACTATGCTACCTTTCAACTGAAACTATTTGCTAGAATGGAAAAGCTCTATAAATGTAAAATGAAGTATAAATATGAAAAAAAAACTTGTTTGTTAGCTTTTAGAGGGAAAGCGAGGAGAGAATGTCTGGTTTCTCTGGTCTGGTTCATAAAAAAGGCAGAGAGAGATATTTGTGAAATGTTGAGGAAGGGATACCTATTTTGAGTGTACAAGTTCATATTTCTTTTTTGCCTTGAAATTTCTCCCAAATAATATGTACAAATGTTGGAGTATGTTTGGCTTCTTTCTCGAGGAAAAAAATGAAGCGAGCTTGAATAAATATGTATGTAAATATGAAACGAGAGAAATACATTAGACAAGTTGTAAATGTACATATGTACATATATATCACACGTATATGATCATCACATCACCGAACCGAGAAAAAAATTCTTTCTATTGTGATACTTTTATATTTGTATCGTGTAAAGTAGAGAAAAAAAACAGGACGGTGGTGGCATCGGCATCAGAGACGCAGTTTAGTAAAGGAACCCACCCACTTCAATCTTCTTGATTAGAAACAGCAGGGAAACTCGAGAGTGTCGAATGGTAGCTCGTACTTTCTTCCTTTCTTTTTATTCACTCTGGCTGCATGGCTGCTTTTGCTTTTACCACGCTGTTTTCTAAATATACTACATTTGTCTGGTATATTTGTTCCCATTATGCATACATGTCGGTGTGATATTTTCGCCACCATTTACCATACCAGTCTTTTCACTTGTGTACATGTTTCAACTTCACAAAGTAGAGAAGTGCTTACAGCCATTACAACAGAAATGTGTTTCTCTTTTGTACAGCTTTCATCCATTCAGCGCAAGACATTTGTCAGAAAGCGAGAGGAGAAAAAAAGGATAATATGGATGACTGATTACAGAAGAGCTTACTTGAAATACAGGCATATAATACTGTGATGTGTGTGTATATTTTTTAAATGTACCTTTGGTTGAGTACTTTTACTTTATGCATACTTATCATAGTCGTTATATTTTTTGTTAGGGTTTTTAAAAATGTTGTTGTAGTCTTTAGATAAAATCTATACAAATATTCAATCCTAGCAAGATACTTGGGCCTTAGGAAAACCATTAAAAGTAGAGCCAAATCAAGTCCTATTTCATAGACAGAGCAGCAATCAGTGCATCTTCCCATGTTAAAAAATGAAACTTGTTGACCAACTAACTCTGTACTATGTTTCAATAGTGATGTAATTTTTACACTGTTTCTAATGTTTTTGCCAATGGTCAAAGCAAGTCAGTTCGAAACTAGAAACGCTTTTGAATACTTGGCATATGACAGTTTCAAATCACTAAGGATATATAGTACAGAGTTTGCGTGCATCAAAGTTTCAGAGAATTCGGAGTTTTTCTTATCCATTATCAATATCCTTTCCATTAAATGTAACCAAATTTTAATTCCTCCCACTTTTGAAATAGAATGTGCCCAAGAATTTTACAAAATTGTAAATTGTTGATGAACAATTAGACTTGATGCTTTACTTCGTAGTTTTTATTTGTTTAATCCACGTTACACGTTTTATTGTCTCTTTGTTGTAATGTAATATGTGTATTTTGCTTTTATGTTTTAAGAAAACAATTTATAGCTTTCTTTCCCGTGAAATGTATAAAACACAAAAACATGAATGCAAGTTTTGCATAATTCATGTGATGACTGTAGTCAAAATGTCAGATCGATCATTTTCTCTCTCGTTCCCCAGAGACTTGAAGAAAACGCACAAGTCTTGATCCACCCCTTTTTCAAGGGAGGATGCCCAATCTGACTTTTAAAGAGTTGCAGTCTTGCAGTTTGGCAGTAAAAAAAGAACTCTGAAACGCTGAAAATGTTATGCAGACGGCAATAAATATTTCAAGGTTAAACTTTTTTTATACACTTTCGCCAAAGTTATGATCTATTTGAATTTTGCCTACTATTTATTTTTTTGTATTTACGTGTCAATTACAATGCTTTTGGTGATATATAATTTCGTTTCATTTTTCGAAATTTTATCCTGGTTTTCTTTGTTTGTTGATTATCTCTGTTCTATGGTGTGATAAAAGTTCGCATCTGGACTCGCATGTAATTAATAAAAAGCTAGATAAAATTAAAATTACCGTTCATACCATACTAGTTTAATTCATGAAATAATCTTTGAGTGGAACAGTATGTGTTAAAAATAGTTGCAATTTCAATGTAGTTAGAAAATGAAACAGCATATATAAATGCAAAATGCTTTAAGTCAAAATTCAAGATAATACAAAAATATACAAATGCTGGCCATATGCAACCCCATGCGTCACATTGTAGTCGTATCACAACAAAAGCACTACATTTTTGATTTACTTTGTAGTTTCAGGCTTCATTCATCCTTCCGAGCGCATTTTTATTTATATATTTTTAAGTAAGCATAAACATATATGTGTAGGATATATATAGTTTGAACATAAATATAGAAGCACATGACATGACATTTTGCCTAACATCCTTGAAGCCAAAACAACATCATGATATAAAAGGCTGTTTTTGTTGTCGGGAAAAGTCATTAGACTAATGACGGCACAGAGGGGCTTCCTTCATTGATCGTACTGACGAAACTCTTCTCTCTCTCTCGTTTCGATCCGTCGTTTATGGAACTTTATAAAACAATTCATTTTTATAGCAGGTTCTCTTTTCACTGTTTGCTCACTTTTCTCAAAAGTTTTATGTGCAAACTAGTCAGGCATTAAAGTATATATGTATGTACATAAAGTTTTAAAAGTAGTACACATTAAAGGTGAATTCAAAATAGATACAAAGCATAAAACGTCAAATAAAAAGTATTGAGAATTCAAGAACAAAAACATTTCATCATGTATGTATTTTAATGCAACTTGCAAAACTAGAGCATGTGCATTTCATTTAGTGACCAAAAAGAAAAGAACTAGACATGAGCAGATCATAACGGCAATACATTTACAAAATGATGCATACTTTTTTCTAATGGTGCACATATTGCAACTTTGTACTTATTCCCTTCGAGAAATCGGGACTGAGGCTTTCACTTTAGTAATCACATAAGCATCATAAGTAAAGAACGTAAGAGTCAGTCCTGATCGTGATACCTGCAATAATCTTCAACCAGGCATGATATCAGGTGATAAAATCTCGCATCAGAAAAGTGAACAGATGAGCAAGAACTGGAATTACCCATTTACAAACAATAATGTAAAAAGCAAGATCACCGATACGCACGCACGCAACAAAAGAAGCACCCCTTTCAACTAACAACCCGACCGAAAATTTTACAAACACGGTTTACATAATATTCCTTCTCGTATTTATTTGAAATGATGTACATATGGCCACAATTGTACTGAAATGGATGAGGAATATCAATTTAATACATTTTTAGTCATGATCAGGAAACCGGGAGTCATTTAAGAAATTAGAAAATTATATACATATATATTTTCTATTATCATTGCAGCAACATGGTGAATGAAATTCACCCTCTAGATATATCATGATGACAGGGTTTGCATTCAACCAGTGCTAAAGCCAGGTATTCTCATATGCAGTCATAAACACTTCAAGGGAAAATCAAGCCCAGTGGGGTTTTACCGATAGGGGTGGACATAATAATACTCTATTATGTAATACTCGCTTTAATAAAAGCTCCTGGCGATTCCGCTAATCCTTTTTACCTCTTTTTTGTATTATTATTAAAGTTCTACAGTTTTGCCTTTTGTTCTTTTTTAGAATTTCAGGTGCCATAAAAATATCAACAACTGTTTCAAGTTAGCTTTCATGATTCATGGTCATGTGTGTTCTCGTTCTTTAAAAAAAACTTCTAATGTTCATTGCATCGTGCATCAGATCGGATCAAACAAACATGCAATACTGTCTCATATGTGTGGACAATCTGTAGCTAACTATGAATTATGTAACACCTGCTTTTCATTGAAGGCACGAGCTAGCTATACGTTCTATTAAGTTGCATATAACTTTCGCCAGTCTGCCATTGCTAAGTAAAAAATGACTACTTATCATTATCTTGCTCTACTATCTCGAGAGTTGATTCTCTTTTTATTGTAGAACGCTCATCGTTCATATTTCTAGGCAAAAATCACTCCAATCTGAAGTCAACTGAATAGAATGGCGACAATAATTTTCGCTGAAATCTTGCACTGTCCTGTGTCCTGCACCGATATAAGTAGGTGATATGCTGGACACTGTGGTGCAGAGTAAAGATCCAGTTGATCTGATAATCTGATCTCACTTGTTGATAGAAAATTAGTGTACCAAAGGGACAGGAAAGAAAACAGTGATACAATAAAAATAATGTCCCTTTTTACTTTGTGAAAAGAAGCAGTGAGGCTTCTCTAACATGTCACTCGAAGCAAACAATGAGATAATCAAGCAGCTAAGTGCCATGAACATTATAACAAACTCCCAATTCCCTGATGCTGGTAATACAGTCTGGGGTGATGTAAACATCTAAAAAAGCTAGTCAAGTACCCTCCTTGTTGTTGAATTATTATCGCTCAAATGATTGTCTCCCCTTCGCTTACATACTTCTCTGCCGACAGGAAGGATGACTTCTGCTAATGCGTTTTATTGTTATGTTTTATCATTTCTGAATGCGATTTCCTCTGCATCATCATCACATACTCATCATTCATATGATGAAATCAAGTGGCGAATAAGTAATAAAACAACAAAAGTATATATGCATCTATTCTTATTGTCCCTTTTTTCCAAATATTTGTCTCTTGCTTGAAATATATTTTGTCACTGGATCCCACTTGAATAATCCGAATGATGCAGTGATAGCAAACTAAAAAATGAACCAACAAAGTCAATATACCAAACTATGCCAGAAACCAGCTCTTTGTTTTTGAATACTTCCTAACTTGTTTGCAGCAACGATTGGTAAAAGTAAAGGGTTGATTTTCCCAGCCTTTTTCAAATTCACGACAAGATCTTTTATTTGTTCAATATCTCCTTGTTAGTACATCAAAAGTAAATATTTGAGCTCTTTAACAATCATATATCATTTTTTGAGTAAATTAAGATGACAAGCGACAACGTTTTGTATAATGTACTTGTAGAAAATTTACAATCACGGAATTACGGAAGATTTTTTTACGTAAAAAGTTTCCTTCAATTATTCTGCTTTCTCTACTCTCTTGAATGACTTGTTCTGCAAAACGATATCATTTTAAAATTTTCACAAATCTACGAAACCTTTTCTCACACCTTTCATCATCATCGTGAGGCTGCCCTTCATGGTCAATGCCACTTTGTAAAGCTGATCGACAATAGGAAATGACACGTGAGTGGCACACGACTAAAGAACGTCTACGGAAATAAGCAAGGAATCGCGTAACGAAATATAAACAAACCCCTTTGAAACCACACAGTGCACGTGACCATTCGACAAGGAAGGCTGTTTGCTTCTCTCTAATAAATGTTTTCCCTTTTAAAGCATCCACTCTCAATTGTTCCTACACACTACAATTATGATCCTTTTTTGAGAATTTTACATTTAATTCCTTCTTTGTGCATGCTTTTTTTCCAGAATACAACGTATTATCTAAATATTTAGCTACAATTACTTATCATAATTTGGTAATGTTATGGTGTACATCAAGGTGGAGCTCATGCAAAAATTACTTTTAAACGGCTTTCCCACACGTGACAAGGAAGTAACAACGGTACTCCATGTAATTATGTTCTTTTCATTGTTGTGTCAACAAACATGATAAAATGGTGCGACGGGCCCACATAGTAAAATTGCATACTTCCTTCCTGTGTGACGAAAATACTTTGTCATCGGGTGATATTTTACTATAAATTATGAAAACATTAGGAAACTTGCATAGGAAGCCAATAAAAAATCAATCAAAGTCAATATTTCTCAGTCTAGTATATCCATCCATCCTTAAGGGTTTAAATGTAGTGAAACCTGGATATCTCTAGTCACAGACAATTAAAAATTAATATGATAGATAAATTTAACTAGTTACATAAGAAGGTAAAAAGAAAACTCTTCAAAGAAAATAAGAAAGAGAGACTGTAATCCCAAAAGGGTACATGTACAGTGTTCATGTAGATTGTACGGTATTATAATATGTAGCGTGGGTACATGCGTAAGCCTTTTTCTCCTCGACTCCCTTCCTTGGATAAATGAACTACAAATTGAATTCGAATCCCTTTGAGACTTCAACTCGAAGAGAGAACAGGAGGAACAAAGAGAACTCATGTGTAAACGGATGAAAAAAAAACTACTAGAGAAAAATAAGCATGTGAAATGGCAAGTCAACAAGTTGAAAAGTAGATATAATGAAGAGACAAAAGGGACTAGGAAGTAAAGCCAATGTGAGAGTATTAAAAAGAAAAGGAATTTTCTTTCTCTCTTGATTTTTTCAAGTATAAATCTGCATAAACTAGTAGGAATATAGAGGCTACGTTGGGTATTTTTTGAAAAAAGAGAAAGAAAAAAACCAAGCACAAAAATAATATTCTAGTTAAAAACTAACCCCTTTTCTTGTCTTGATATATCATACACAGTTTTCAATAGAAACGTATGTGTTTACCTACCTATATAAAAAAATCTGTTTTTTTCATAGTCATTTGTATATTTTCCAAAGCAGCATCCGATCTCCCAGAAGATTTGACAAGAGAGAATGTGAAGAATGATTTTATTCAGAAGGAAAAGACAAAAAATCACAATCTTGTAAAAATTACCTAAGAGAAACCTGTATACAAACTAAACATATTTCATAGCATAATATATTCTTCTTAACTTTTACTCTCTCTCTCTCTGTCTCTCATTTTTCCTTTTCTCATTGCTAGTCAGATACATTGCAGTGTAAGCTTAAAAGTCAAGTCATAATAAATGATAAATTCAGAAGAAAAGTAGGCATTATGCAAGCACTCAGCAATCATTTTTCTCTGCTACATTTTTATATAATTTTCCCATTGTCTTATTTGCTCGGTTGCTTTTCTGTCCCGAGAGACCGCAAAAAGGAGAAAATAGAATACAGACAGAGAAAGAGTTGAGAGGAAGTAAATGGCAGACTTGGAAAATCATGATAGGTAGCACAGTAGTGGGAATTTTAAT
>JAQIWN010002711.1:0-14963 GCA_034699025.1 Entomobrya cf. arborea Gr-Col-00668 | reverse complement strand
GTAAGGCAATGTACCACTATATACATTTTTGAAAGTTGTAGTACCAAGGGCCCCGCACTTGCTAAATCCGGGTCTGCAATCACTGCATTAGAGAAATATAATATGTTCTGATTCTGATAGTCTTGTCTTACTAGATTATCGAATATTGACACTGAAACTTAATACAAAAATTAATTGTGTACGTTTTCTTTTAGAGTAAAAGAATGTGTAAATTGTGCCCACGCGTGTACGAGTATAACAATTTAGAAAATGAAGGAATAATGTTAACATATTATTTATTCGTTTTCTTTACACTAACTATTTGATTTACGCACTGTGCCTCACATTATACGGTCAAGTTTGTTGTTACTTCATACATAATTTATGTACGAAACATTTAACATTGAAAAAAATAAAATAAACAATTAGAATTGATGTAACAGGGTACGTGCCTGGTCTACAAAAATTGTTTTGATACTTGATCGCATTTCTATAGATTGACAGCGTTATAATTTGTTTTTGTAGCATCATCGGGCGTGTTCGTAAAAAAAGACTCGCGCACTACATTTTTTGTATTCTCGAAATAGCTATGACGAGGCCGCCGTCGAGTCGCTTCTCTGGCGATGATATTGAAATCAATTTAAATGGATGCAAGTTTGTTTGACTGTAACATTTAAAAATATTAACTTTATAAGGACCTTCAAAGGTACAAAGTCAATAGCGGCCTTTGAAACTTGTATTATTTGCTTTTACCTGGTACACCTGCACCTCACGTATTATTTTTAATTGGCTCATAAATGCAGTACAATGCACTCCAAGTGCACGCACGATCGTAGTTGGAGATGATTGATGTAATATTTTATGTTATAAAATCAGTAGATTTTTTTGTCTGTAAAGTTATCTCATTGGACATAATTGTAATTAGTCTGAACTTCAATTTTATCTTGATAGTTTGTTCTTGAAGTCCAACCAATGTGTATAACATAACTAACACCCTATATTTTAGAAAGTGAATCCGAACTAAATCTAACATCTTAGAATCTTGATGTGTACATGTGTGGATTAGATTACATCTACAACGTATCATTATTATTACCAAGCACATCTTTCTAGGTATATCTATGTTTAATTATAGTTAATCATGAATACTTCCTATCTTATATGGCTATCAAAAGGTTCAGATGAACTATAATTATGGATTAATTATTTATTATATAATGCAAAATTTATAAAAAAATATATGTATCTATATTTTCGGCTACATTCGTTTCCAATATTGACTACATTTCAAAGAATTTTCCGTTTGCGGGCGCGAGGAACAAATTATATGACCAAAGTTAGTAAGTATAAAAATTCTACTGTAAATATAAAACGAGGTAAAATCATTTCTTCCTGGAGAACAGTCAAAATCATGTACTTCATAATGTATTGTTGTCTAATATTACTTTGATACTTTTAAACATAAAATGTTTCAACTGAGATAGTATTGCTTTTCTTGGTACAAAGCAAAACAAACTTTATGAAATAACATAAGACTTTCACAAAGCATTCAAATCAGAAACACATCAAAACATTTTATGCTGCAAGAGTATTACTGACTGCACTATATCGAGTTGAAATTGAAATAGTTGGTGGTGGAGTTATTGAGTTCAACTTCTGTCACGTGAAGTGAAGCCTCATAACAACAATAACACGCATCTCTACAACAAGAACTCATAATCTTATGATACGGAGGAGTGCAAAAAAACTCCCCATCAGCGAATCTACAAACTAAACCTGACAAGCGAGTTTATTGTGATTCTCGCTTACACTGTTGACTACTTGGACCATGTTTTGAATTCTTAGGCTACTAACCACAAGAAACATGAAACATACAAGTATACATCGAATCTAATGCATGCTCTCATGCAACAAAAAAAATCCAGGTGAATCATAGACCAACCTATTAACGGGTTGCCTTGCGCTTTTCATTGCCATTATCGTGACACCTGCAATGTAATAAACAGAATTCAACAATATGTATTGTATTCTAATTTCTTAAAGATACAAATGGAAAAATGAAGCGCATATGCACTGCAATACTTTCAACAATCAAAGGCCAAAGAACTTAAAAAAGTGAAACGCAGTTTTTAGTTTGAACAATTCAGTTTGTTTGGACCAAGAAGTTGTACAATGGAATTAAAATAGAAACCAAAAAGAATGGTTTCTTCTTAAAGTTTTTAGAATATTTTATCATTTGATAAACTGGATGATAAAATGTCGTTTTCAGAGAAATCAGACCTCAAAGATGAGCGACGACCTTTGCTTCGTGACCCTGTTTGGCATTACAATCACAGATATGGCAGCGGAGGCAGTGGCCGGACTCGAATTAACGATCCCGAAGATTCAGACGAGTTTTTTGGTCCGGAAAGTGCAAGAAATCAAAGATTTCAGTGGATGCTGTTTTTGGGAGTAACGTAAGTTGTCACCATTGTATTGTCATTAATCATTTTCCAAAATATACACATTAAAATTATTTTAAGCAATGTACATTTTTTTGCCCTTGTAGGCTTCTTTCAATTTTGATTTTGTTGGCAACAATGGGCATTTTAATAAAATTATCGGAAACACATCCCTCGGTCGGACCTAACAGACCTTCAACAACGACACCGCTTCCAATGTCTAAACAACCTGTCGTAAACCCTGGAGCACCCGCAACGGAACCAAGTATCCCATCATCAACCCCGACCACCACCACAACTGGAATTTATGTTTACGTCAATGGATCAACCCCTAATCAAAATGGATAAAATGCATCTTGGTTGATTGTACAATGTTAAATATTAAAATACCGCACTGTTGAAGATAAAGGTCTTGTGGGAATGATGTTTTGAAAAATGTTTTGTGGGTTATTCCTGTAGTCGATTTGTTATTAATGAAATTTAAAAAAAAATGAAAAAAAAATATTCTTCAATAGTGTTGGTTTAAAAAAGAGTTTACCCATTTATGTTTCATGTTTTTATGCGTGAATGATATGAAACAAGGCAGCATTGCTATTCATTATCATTATCAAAATGTATCGAAATCATGAAAACGTATGAGAGCTAATAGCGGATCAGCTATTTAAAATGATCACCTATTTTAAAACAAATTGTTTTGGATTCGTTCGATTAATTAATTTACCAGTGATAATTTTATTTTGGCCAAATCTTGTCCTCAGATTTGTGATTTAAAAAGTTGATAAATAAAAATGACACACTTTTAAACAAAAAATATACCTTGAAAGTAATTAATTAAAATATTTTCAGCAACAAAAATTTCAATGGGCTTGGCTTACTACTAGTGAGCTAAGCTATGTATGTAAAGCTTAATTCGTCATGCTGTCGAATATTTTTAAGCATTTTAGTTCGTATTTTTTTCACAGCCAAACAAATTCACAAGAATATCATCAAGTGTGGAATGGAATTAAGGTTGAAAGCTATAATGTCGTAAGCGCGTTGAATGGAACATGGCACTGTTGAAAGATGAAACTCGATAAATGAAACTTTTCGGAATGAAGTTCGAAAAATCAATGAACGTTTCAAATTCTTGTACTTTGGTTTATATGCAGATTCCTGACTCAAATAACAACCGAAACTTCATTAGACGTTTCAGTGTAAATTACACATTTAGCAAGTACTCATTTCATTACAAATACAGGTCAAACCCAAAACTGTAGTCTATAGCTAAGCATGCATGTTAGTAAATCTACACCTCTATTCTTTCAAAAAAAACAAGTAAACCACCTTTCACCATTGTGTACTTCGATTTCGTGCAAAACAACAGATTTGATTTCAGATAAACTTTAGCATGCATGATTCATCCTATTTAGTATGCACACTTGCAAAAAAAATCTAGCTTTGCTTTGTTACATAAGGAACTTATCAGTATCAGTCACCATTTGTCGACAGACGGTCTTTTCGATGAAACTGTAAAATTGTACAATTCTTTCCATCTTTGCCTTGAGACATATACGTAAAATTGTTCGGTTATATGTTATAACTTGGGTGTGATCCGAATTAAGAATGAGCGACAATTTTCATAGATTAATGTTGACTGGAGACACGTTGGGGTTGATGCTTGGTCTGGGTTTAATCGTGTGTGGATTGAATACAAAGAAAATTTTCAAACTCGGGGGAAAAACAGATGTACAGATAAAAGTTTTGTTATCTTTGCATGCAAATGCAAGCTTCTTTATATATTATTTGACTTTAAGATACTGTTCACTTGACTAGTAAATGAGTATAATGAAAAGCAGTAAAAACCGATTTGAAACTTTGTAATGAGCATGTATACAAAATGTTTTTGATGATGCTTCGCTTGGTTAATGTGAAAAATTGCCAAGATCACTGTAAACAAGAGTATATCAAGGAATACTTTCCATTGTTCACGTCTAATCTAAACAAAATGTCAACTGTACATCTTCTTTAATCTTTTTGGATTGATTCAAAATGTTTTTTATTCTCTCCGTATTTAATCTTATCGTTACAGATTCAATGTTTTTGTTTTTACAAAAAAGGATACACGATGTTTTAAAATAAGTATGAGAAGATAGAAAAGAATACAAATCCTCACCGAGTCTAATGAAAAGAAATAAAACAAGCCAAAATGTATTTAAAACACTAGCGGAAATGCTATAATCTGGGTCATTTAATTGCATTCCATTTTTCATTTAACATCTTTCTCTTGTTCCGTCCGTACTCACCAACACACTGACTGTTACAGCTCTCTCAAGACAAATCATTGTTCACCCATCACCCATAAAATGTTCACGATATAATAATCTCTTTGTTTTATTTATGTTACGACCTCTTCAAAAAGTCCATATTTTCAATATCTCACTTGGAAAGTCGATAATGTCCAATCGAAATTCGTACGATTCTCATTCCAACATGCCATACACACCTGTCAGTGCGCAACAGTTAAAGCCAAATCCACCGGTACTTGTGCCTCATCATCACGGTCACGGTTTAAGTTCCAATCAACGACAGTCTCTAGTTAGTCAACCGGCAGGAGATAGACTTTCATCTGAAAACGATACCACGAAAATTTATACTTCCGATCAAGCTGCTAAACCTACTTGCATTGAATATGTGGCGATTTTTCTTTCGTGGATGTTTACCATTGTATTTTTCCCTTTTGCGGTGTGCTCCTGTTATAAGGTGGTTAGAGAGTACCAGCGAGCTGTCATTTTTCGCATGGGCAGGTTAAGGGAAGGAGGAGCAAAAGGACCTGGAACATTTTTCATTTTGCCATGTGTGGATGAATGCTACGTTTTGGATTTGCGAACTGTTACGTTTGATGTTCCACCTCAGGAGATTTTGACACATGACGCAGTTACTGTTGCAGTTGACGCTGTTGGTAAGTTTGAATCGGTTTTAAAATTATTTTATGGGTTAAAGGTAATTTCAAATTTCTCTTGTTCTTTAGTGTATTATAGAGTTTATAATCCGACAGTAGCTGTGGCCAATGTGGAAGATTACAACAGATCAACTCGACTGTTGGCTTCAACAACATTACGAAATGTTTTAGGAACAAAGAATTTGTCAGAAATATTAGCAGATCGAGAAACAATTGCTCATGTTATGCAAGCAGCATTGGATGAAGCTACAGACCCGTGGGGAGTGAAAGTTGAAAGAGTGGAAATCAAGGATGTTCGTCTTCCCCAACAACTCCAGCGAACAATGGCTGCAGAGGCGGAAGCGACAAGGGAAGCTAAGGCAAAAGTAATTGCAGCCGAAGGGGAAATGAAAGCGTCTGAAGCTTTGAAGGAGGCATCATTGGTTTTATCACAGAGTCCTGGGGCATTACAATTGAGGTATTTGCAGACATTGAGCACAATTGCTACTGAAAAGAATTCGACTATAATATTTCCATTGCCGCTGGATGTATTTACTCCATTTATAAGAGGAGATAATATAGTGTAATAAGTTAATAAGTATTTGTTAAAAAGAAGATGGCTTAAATAAAAGATCAATGTATTTTAATTTGCAACTTCTTTTCAATTTTGTCCTTCATTAAGTTTTTCAATCAATTCAATCATTGTCGTATTGATTACAGTCAAATACTTTAATATGCACATAGACAATGGATCTATAAAACAAGATTTCGATGAAACAATAGCATGACACACTTCTTGTGCAACAGTAATGTTAATATCCTTGTAGAGTTAAATGTTTTACGAAATGAAGCTTATGATATTTGACATGGGATAGTATTAATTAACTGAAGAGAATAACGTGTATCCTTGAACGTTTACATATAAATGATGTAATAAAATCATAATTATTTTTCTTTGTACATACTTGATACAGAAAAAATAATTTCAGTGTTCTTTCTCGCGTTTTTGTTGTTCTGGAGTACCAAGAAGATTAAGATGTACTCAGGCTTTCACTGACATATTATCACTACAAACGAATATTGTTTGTAACTATATAATGTTTGAGTAGAAAATTTTCATACATTAATCATAGCAATAGTTAACCATTTGAAAACAAAAATGGAATCTAAAGTGATATATTATTCCCACATTCGAGACAGCAACAACAACGAGAACAGCGAATACTATTTACTTGAAACCTCATGCACCACCCCGGGTCCTTCGTGTTGTGCCTCTGAAGATGACTCTGATGGATCTGATTACGACGATAACTTTTACGAACTTATTCAGCGTATGCAAAGCTTGGGAAAGAATGACTTGCCAATAGTGTTGCAAGTTCCTGGAAGGGTAATTAAAAACACAAAACATTTATTTTTGTGCTACTGTGTTATACAATACGAGAAGAATTCAATGCATATACTTGAATGGATTCGGATGTTTTTATGTTGTGTTTTTGTAATCCCGTAGATTCAACCAAAGTACTATGAAAAGAAATGCATAAAAAATGCGGAAGTAGCGAGGCTATTGCCCATACCACCCACATTTCAAAAAGTTGTAATAACCACTGATCCTAAAATGAGCGACGGCTATGTCATCTTAACGGAGAATCGAGCATCCAAGATATTTTACGCTATTGCATCGGCAGTGTTCCATACCTCGGATTCCTTGTTGGCAAGCCAAGTAAAACTGATGTTTCTCAAACAAATTGAGAAAGATTACTGTGCAGCAAAACAGAGCAAAAACGACAAGGAAATACGTAAATGCGTTAGTATGGTTAATAAAACTGTTATGGAACATGACGAGCCGTGGTTTGAAGAGGAATGGCTAATTGCTTCGAAAGCGTATTTTGCACCTATTCACATACTTTACAGTTGCAGCAGGGTGCCATCAAATCCTCACGTTGTTCGGTATTCATTTTCCCCTGTGGTTAACGAAGAGCTGCCTATTAGAATAGTTGTGGATAATGAGGAATATGACATCAACAAGAAATAAAAATGATAATCAGATACTGAAAGTATAACAGCTATAAAATTTGTTTTATGCAATAAAGTTTTGTTCATTTATAATTTCATTTAACTCAACACATGTACATCAATTTTATGTGTACAGTTTGTAATACTAACTAAATATATGATAATTAATGAAATGTAATAGATAGTAATATAATTATAATATTATAATGGCATAATATTTAAAGAATTTGATAAGAATAATACGGTTTGGTGATTTTTATAATTTCATAACACTTACAATTAGTCACTCTTTTATGTACACAGATGACTTTCATTTATAAACACGTTTTCTCACGTGTTAAGCTTCATTCCGTAAGAATAAAGTTAAAATATTTCTGTATTCACGGGTCAAATTATCCTTTTGAAATAATTGATTTTGATCACGCTATAATGTACGCATCATTGTTCCACAAAGATCAATCATTTATAATTCTTTTTTTAATATAATTTCAGTCTAATTATTAAATAACATTATATCCATAAACTTTTTGATTTCAAATACGAATGATTCGCTAGTTCATATTTCCCATGGGTGTACAATTCGATCCTTTTTAATTCACAATTTCAATTGCTATACAACAAATTACAACACAAAAAGGTTGAGGTTAGTGGGTACTTTCATCATTCTTTTTTGTGAAGTTATATAGGCAATCCTGGTAAGGCAACACTTTCAGATTTTCTGTCCATCTTATGATTCTCATTTTAACACGCTTAAAACCGGAGAAGTAGTAAAAGCTAACGCTATCATTAATTACTATATAATGGATTTTCTCTAAAAAACAACCATACAACTTTCAAATGAAAAAATGAAAGCTAAACAATCAAATATAAACCCTAATAACACTATTTCTACTCATAATGATGTAAATATACGCACCATTTTTTGTTAAACTACAAGGTGTGCTTATCACGATCAACAATTTTCTGTTTGAATCTTTTGTAAGTTGTATTTATGTACAAACATTTAAAGTATAGTTAGCAAAGCGAAGCTTGTAACAAGTGAAGTAACATAAATGTATTTGTTAACGTCTAAAGAAATACTCTCACAAACTACAAACTTGCTTTCATTATCTTTAAACTATATAACTTATCACGATGCGATCCCCGTAAATGTTTTTGTACATTAAAGAAAAACTATTCTATTAATACAATTCTACACTATTTACCTTGTTATATTTTATGTACCTGGTATTTAAAACAAAAGGATTACATTTTCCACAGTTGGAAAGTAAATAGTCATTTTTACATAAAAGCATTAGCCTGGTCATTCACTGTAATAACGTGAAACTTAAATACCTACAATTTACAAGATATAAAAATTAGTTATCGATATATGGCGATCTCTACAAGGTCAATGCATAATGCCTAAAAATGAGGATTACATAATTTCAAACTAGGAGCTAAAGGCGTGCAATACAATGCGATGGTTAATTAGGAGTACAATCTTAAAAATATCGTTTAGTTAAATTCCTTCTTGTACGTTCCGGTAATTTTAACAGATAACCCATTGAATCACACTAGAGTCCTTTCCGCCAGTCGTTACTAGACGAGTATCGTCGGGCAAGAACTGGACACTTGTGACATGACTACTGTGACCTCCATAAGCATGACATAATGACTGCGAAAACAAAGATTATAATTTCAATTAAACGCCCATTTAAGTTAATAAAGTGCTAAAACTTAATCGTAAAATAATGTAGCGTACCTTGGGCTGTGTGACTGGATAAGTGAACAACTTAACTTTCCCAAAATCATCACCAGTTGCGATAAGCTTTTTGTCATGCGATCTATCGCACGTGTTTACATCAGTTCCGTCCGCATTTTCAGGCCAAATGCCAATTGTGACTGGGCTCAACGTACATGTTGTTGTAGCCCAATCGGTGTCACGAAGCTGAGATGACTGAGGGATTTGACGGCACACGGAGGCATTCCCTAGAAAAATAGTCGATTTTAGGTTAGTAAACACATTATATCACGTAGAATGTTTTGAAATGACACAAGCTTGAAACTTATATTCTTACAAAATAAAACTTCATAATCTCCCGAGTTGCTCTGAATAAAAGTACTATCAGCCGACCAATCAAAGTGAGTAATGAAGCTTGAATGACCCTGCAGAACAAACAAGAAAATTCAAGTTAAATAATTCATACAACTCGTTAGCAATTTCACATATAGCATGTACATGAGAAAGCTTGTTAATTGTGATATTCTCTTTGGTTTACACTCACAGAACATCTGCCGATTCGGTTATACTTGTGGAAATTCTCGCTGGCTTGGTAAATATAAATAACGTTATCTCTTGAACCGATGGCCAACATTCTTCCATCCGGTGAGAAACGAACAACCTAAATAGCAGATAATGAACTTTTAACTTATGTACCATAAGTTTTATGAGAAAAAACGTTAAGCAATATATAAACTAACCTGAATAGGTTCGGAACCATCATTGTGATGCGACAAAATTTCTCTGGTCTCAGCAGAAATAGCAAACCAATGTCCTAGAGCCGTGCCCACAACTATAACCAATCCATCTGGTGAAAAGCAAGCTGACTGTATTGCTTCCTACAATATTCGAAATCATTCCATGTTTTACATCATAAAAATAGTTTAATTTATAAACCTAAAATGTCATGAAAAGAAAAATGTTTAAAAAAAGAAGACTTACATCAAAATCTAGTGACCAAACAGCAGTGTGAGACAGCGAGTCCCATAAGACCAGCATCTTATCATGACCACCTGTGAGAAATTGTGATTGATCAGGATGAACAGCCAAGCCCCATAATTCGTCTGTGTGTCCTTGAACAACAGGTTGGAATGGCAGTTGGAAACTTCCAGCCAAAATGCAATTTCTCGTTGTGCCAACAATCAGTTGACTACCACGACCTTCAGTGATGGCTCTGACTGGGCCGTACTGTTCAGGAATCTAGAATTAAATGAATCATAAGGGAAAATTGAACTATGATTTAGTAAAAGGGTACATTTCATCTCAAAAACAATATGGCTTGTTTCAAATTATCCAGAAACCAAGCTAGAGTGATTAGATTAATTACTGAATCACTGTTAAGATTTTTTGCATTATTTGGGGCATTAAGAGATTTTGCGTGGTCACTACATTATTCGCCTTTCGGGTCGAAAAAATGTTGCTACATAAAATATTCTGAATGAAATCAGTGGAAAAGAGCCAATTACTAAGTTTTATTATTATGAAAATATAAAATATTTCTTTGTCTTGTCATTTAATCTCAAAAAGCGAAGCAAAAAGCAAACATTTCAAAACTTTGGCGCTATTTGGTGTCATTTAGCAATAAAAATGTTGAACGTTGTTTCCACCAGGTTCGGCTTGATTTTGTACGTTTTTAAAACTTGACATAAAACTTCATAACATATTGAAAAACGCAAAAAGTAAAAATTTGAAATTCAAACTAGATTGAAGAAAAAAAAACCAGTGATAAATGAGTATTTGTTATGTAAAATGTCTTGTCATTACATTAGAATATCAAAATATTGGATCACTTTTTAGTGAAATATTTTTTTTTTTACAATTTTCACCTACGAATCCAAGTGATTTGTAACAAATAAAAAAATGTTAGTCTGGAAAATTACAGGTATGCATACATTATGCATAAATACGATGACTGTATACACATAAAAATCTGAGATTCAATCGAGCTGTCTAAAATGCTTGTAAACAAATTTTTGTCTCGTGTCGGAAACCTGTCCAAAGTCCAACAATGGAATATTCCTTTCTCTTTTCTTTTTCATCGTATTATCTCATCTCCATTCCTCCTCCGCAAAAAAAAACTTGTACACGACCAAAATAAAATGATAAAAATGTACAAACTCTTTTTTTTAATGGATTTATAAACACTTACCACAGTCTCGATTTCAGCTTTAACAAGCTGAGCATCCCATTGTACAACCCGGCCGTCTTTCCCTCCACCAGTAAGAATTTCCCCATCTTTCAAAGCATAAATGGAGAAGACGGGACCCTCATGAGCTCCTCGAATAGCTTTAGCCACCACATTGGTTCCTCTCGCCCAGATTAATACGTTTCCACTGGAATCTCCAGAAACAATGTCGCCGTTGGCAGTGAATGCCAAGCAAGTGACATATTTCGGCTTATCACGATGATCAAAAATACCCAGCTTTTTGTACAAGCAGCAGTTTTCAAACGTCCAAAATGATATGTGACCCTTGCCGCACGAGATGATTGTGTTTTTGTCTAATGGGTGGAATTCCATTGCAACCACCGTGTCTCCAGAGCTCTACATTTTACAACAAAAACGAGAATCATGATCATCATGTACTGATTTTTTTGGTTAAGCATTCACAGAATACTAAAATGGAGTTATTCTTCACATTTGTAATATATTCCTGTCGAAATTCTAACTGATTTATTATCTTTGTTCAAATGAAGAAAATCGTTCGCTTTCAAGAACATTGAAAACGAAGAATGAATTCAACCAAGCCAAAGTGCCCTTAGCCTCACGCAAACTAAATACGTCTTGCAAAACATCAAAATATCATATTCCCTGCAATGCAATGATGGTGAATGAATTTATCATTTTCCAAAACGGAAATTTGTCTTGAGGCAAACTGAATAAATTGTGAATTGTCATTCAATGAACAATTAGGGCAATGATTAATCGCATTTTACATGTTTTGTAACTGCAATGTACTTTCATTTTTCAGCAATTATTAATTATCATGTCAAAAGTTTTTCTAATCGATAAAAATTTACTAAAATTAAATCAACAACAATGTATTAGTATTGATAATGAAAGAGTTACTATATTTCTCGAAAGAATAAATATGCGAGTAATTTCATCATGCATATATTTGAGAACACTTTAATTATTGGTTTGACGTTAGTTACAGAGAGTATTGGCCAAATTTGTAGTACTAACCTTATTTTCCGCCAACTTTTGTCCCTTCTCCCCCTTTTGCCAATCCCAAATGGAAATGTTATGCTCACTGGATTCATCAATTACACATAGTAAAGCACCGCCGTCCTATATAAAGTTGAACATATTTGCAATTCAAATAAATGCATTTTTGCAATTTATCACGAATCATCAAACCCATTTGTCTTCTTTTGTATTTCTTACCGCTTTTGAAAAAGACAGACAACAAATTGATCTATCAAAATCTCCCAAGCCAATCACATGGAGTGTGTGAAGGCTCACAGAGTTCCAAATCCGTACATGTGCCTGTATGGATGATACAAAGCCATTTTAAAACGAAACCCACATAATTTGAAATCAATTCCAATAAATTGGATTTATTCAAATCACATATCTATGTGGTGTGCGTATTTTGCTGTAATCTTACCTTTCCTTCTCTGCGATCATGTCCAGCACACTGACCTGTCGCAACTATCAATTTGTTGGGATGAATGGCCAAGCTAAAAAAAATAAAGATTGCATAAATTATATACCTACGTCTCACTAAAAAGGTGTGTAATTTACGATGCTCTCAATAATTATCTTTTTACTACGCCACTAATTTGTAACCAGTTGTACTTATACATTCAAATGTTTATTAAACTTTTTGGATGGCTATGATTGGTGCATGATTATTTCATAAATTTGTAGTCTACCCACCGGACATGTTTTATGAATTTCAAAGAAAAAAGTCAAGAATTTAAAATGGAAACCACAATAATAGTCTACATTAAGTCATCACAGAACTATTTTCAGTTTGGCAACATGCATGTCTTTTTTATAAACCGATTGTGGGTGGGTAGGAGTAGGAGACGTGTCACTAAAACAAGTGTTAACGACTGCTAGTGAAGATAGCTGTTTAAGCTAGAAGATGGTCATTGCCATCTTGAAACCATTTTGATCACATCAAACCTTGTAACGTGGTACTAAAGTCATGTACTAACTGTTTAATATTTAAGTAGAATTTCAGTTTGTTGTTCATAAAGCTTGTACACTTTTGAACGAACGTTATTATTACTATCATAAAGATTCAATGTGCTACCAAATTTGTAATAAATAAAACGGTAAAATAAATTTGTACTACTGTTTTAATGATATTTAAAACAATAACCCAGTGCATATATTTAACTAAAAATACACCGTAGTAATTGCAAAGTAAATGTGCATAACCACCTGTTGTTTTTTATCACCATAAATGCAACAAATTTTACGCCTCAGCCTCACGTTTTCGCATCGTAAATCGTAATCCTAATCTGCACTAACCGTTTTCATCGTATGCATTTTAGTACATGTAATTTTAACAAACATGCTTAACAAAATTGAAGTCGTTATTAAGGGGTATGATCTGAACAGTCTTTAACTGCACAATACTGCTAAGCGAACCGAATATTCTATAATTTTATGACCACCGAAAAATTGCATTCATTCAAGTGTGGAAAATTTTAGCATAGTATGTCCTAAAATTTTATGGATCCGGTTGGTTGCTTGTACTACCTTTAGCGAAGCCCACTCCAAATTTGGTTTTGAGCCAGATAGGTTGATTTGTAGGTACCCAGGTTTTACAAAAGTGTATTTTTATAATCCATTGTACGGGTTATTTACCTGCCTGGTCAGGGATAAATATATGTAGCAGCCCATCTTATTATTTTCTGGTTGCCATTATTAGAAAGAGATGACAGAGTCAGCAATTTGCATGCAAATAAACTTTGAAGAGGCGGATGTGCTTAATCTGACACTACGATTCTCAGCACACCATCAATTTAATAGTTACGTTTCACGGTTCATTGCCATTTCATTGTGTGTGTGGTGTTCCACAGATTTTAATAGCGCGTTGATTTTGGGCATGCAAAATGGTAAAATTGTGCTTTCACTTCAGAACAATATATATTAGAAACATTAGCATAGCTTTAGATTGTGAGTGAAAGATGGCTTTACAAAAATGTTGTGTGGTATAAACTTACTGAGTTCTTGCTTCTCACAATTATATTCACCTCGCCTCCAACATTTTCCATTATGGGTAATTCAATTAAAAATTTAAATATTGAAAAAGAAGATAAAAGTCTACCGAAAAGAAACCTTGATTGCAAATGAATTAATGACTTTTGGAAGATTGAAAAGCATGTTATGTTTCATGTAATTAAAGCAAAGTAGAAAATATGTACCAGAGTCAGAATATTATACCATAATGCTGTTTTCTGCGTGTAATTCTCATAACGGTAGCAGTACTTGATTTCATTAGCTGTTTTTGTGTAAATTAATGGAGCAAAAAAAAAATTTTAAAGGATGTTTCAGCGCAAACAATAAAAGGTGACTTACCATTTCACATCGTCGTTGTGCCCCAGATAGTGTCTTTGTTGCTGCTCTTCGACATTGTACAAGACGACAACCGCAGCAATGAAATACACCAGCTCACCGGTTGGTAGATAGTACAAATTTGCACGGCAATCTCGACCACGATAACCGTATCTAGAAGAAGAAAAAAATCATTAAATCATCTAATACATAAAAAAGCTTTTATTGAAAATTCTCATAATTTTAATTGTTTGTAAGAGCAATAATCTATATATATAAAATTAATGCCTCGAAACTAGGCCCAAAAGTTCAAAAAAGTGGCCCCCGTTGGATCCCTTT